>CAJNIZ010004393.1:0-21594 GCA_905231905.1 Symbiodinium pilosum | reverse complement strand
CCCCCCAAAACAATTTTAGGACCCTGAATCAAGAATTGTTTGAGGGGTCTCGGTTTTAGGAATTAGGGCTTCTTAAGCTCTGACTTATCTGATGGATAGTAATTAACTTTTGTACAAAACTAAAGGTCAAACCTATGTTTTTTCTATTTGGCCCCCCAAAACTTGACATTAAACCGGGTCCCTCAAACAATTCCAAGATCCTGAATAAGCCGGCGAACTTGACATTAAAGCGAGTGCCCATGCATAACCGGGTCCAACATTACATGCTCCGTACTTACATCCGAGGTTTTGAAAACTCCCGAAATATTTCGGCACCCTTAACGCTAAGGGTCCAAGGACTCAAATAATGGGGTATTAGGGCCCAAATACCATTGATATTATAGTATTTGGGCCCAAAAACCCCATTATTTGAGTCCTTGGACCCTTATATAGTTCCCATATATCCTTATTACATATCCTGCTAGAACCCCTTTAAGGGGGCCCTATTATTTGGGTCCTTGGATCCTTAGGGTAATATCGCCCCACAACCCCGAATGACTGGATATGAAGCCGAGCTGAGATAAGCCCGGGGCCCTGGAGCTCTCCAGGAGTGAAGCACCACGGATTTACTGCGAACGAGCCAGGGTTCAGGGGATAGGGCTTAGGGTTTAAGGCTTAGGGTCTAGGGTTTAGGGTTTAGGGGTTCAGGGGATAGGGCTTATACCACTATGGGCTATTAGACCCGAAAATTCCCTATTAGGACCCTATTAAGGGTAGATTAAGGCACCCTTAAGGTGTAATAGCCCATAGTGGTAGTGTTTCAGCGTTCACGTTTAGGTTTAAAGCCTCTAATCCTGAACCTCGAAGGCCTTCTCCCCGCATCCCGATGCCCTACCGCATAACGGTCCAACGACCTTACCCCGTGGTAGCTGGATGAAACTGGGTTGCTGTTGAGGAACTTAATTTAAGTTACTATATTGGGGAAACCCTATTAATTACTATATATACCCATTATGGTAACTTAGTTTAAATTCCTTAGGAGCAACCCAGGAAATTGCGGTCTGATAGCACGAGCCGTCAACCCTTTCCTTCATAGCAAGATTTGCGTGTTAGGGTTTAGGGTTTAGGCGAACTACTCAGGATTCTCGCAATCTATCTTGCCTGGTGAAGCACCTGGTGGAGCATAGTCTATAGCCCATAGGATACTTGAAGACCCTTTCCTTCTATAGGAAGGTCCAAGGGGACTGCGTGCAGGTAGTTTCCACAAGGCCCCCCGCCCCCCCGGCGTTTCTGGCGGGCCGATCTTTAAGCAAGGTCTGGCAAAGGAGGGCGCGGATTTTCATTGGATTTCAATTGCGATCCAGAATTTGCTTGCAATTCTGTCTTGTCCCCCCCTGATAAGGCAACCTCCCTCCAAAATCTTGGGAAACTCCGGGATTCTTCGTGCACAAGATGGAGCGCAAGTACACGCAAATGAAGATGCCCGTGTTTTGGACATTTATCTGGCAACAAGATAAACATGTTTGTCGCCAACCACTGAATCACAATAAGGCCAACGTTGCTAGGGATAACTAAGATTAGTGTGCGTACCTGGAGGTTCATGGGACTTTGCGACTGCTGAAGTTACAGTCCCAAAGTCCCAGAATGACGATCCTAGCTTGATAATGTCGAGTACTTTTCCCTAAGCCCCAGACCGGAAGGGGTCTTTTTCCCCAAGGCGTACAGGGTTTTTTTCCGTCGCGCAGGATGCTATCGCAAAGCTCTTTGGCTCTACGAAGAAGTTGATGCACGTTGGAAACTGCTTCACAAGACAACCACCCGGATGTATATAGAAGTTTTCAAAATGAGAGGTATCCGCTCCATGACCCGAAACTTAAGAAATACTTAGTATATAGGGACCCTCAGAGTGGGACCCCAAGTTCTGAGAGCACCTCCCACGTAGTCATGAAAAGCAGTAGCATGACTCGCAGTTAAACGCCTGACCCTTAGCCCGCAAGCCAGTAGACCTGGAACAACATGCCCTTTGGGCTGCAAAACCACAGGATTACATGTTATATGATGGGCTTTAGGGATAACCCCCTCCAAGAAATGCAAAGCAGATGGAAACCGCCCTAAACCCTAAACCCTAAACCCTAAAAACCCTAAAAACCCTAAAAACCCTAAAAACCCTAAACCCTAAACCGGCAATATATAATGTAGGGGATTCTAGGGTTGATGCTTGCAATCTTGCATGACCTTAAGTAACAAAGACCTTGTTCTGGTGCTAAAGAATATTAACGTACTAACATCATGGGACTTGCTATCAACAATACAGCCTCTGAACCCAAGAATCCCGACCCTGGGCCAGTCTTGCCGTTTCCTAAAGGTCCAACGACCCAAATAATAGGGTTTCAGGGCCCAAATACCATTGATACTGTAGTATTTGGACCCAAAAACCCTATTAATTGGGTCCTTGGACCCTTATATAGTTCCCATATATCCTTGTATTATATACCCCTAGAACCGCTTTAAAGGGGCCCTATTATTTGGGTCCTTGGACCCTTAGGGGTTGTATGCGAAGACAGCTGCAATTCCCTTCGCAGCCTTTTTGCTGTTCCTACCCAGACCCCTAAAGGATCCAAAGAATGGAACCCCTTAATGATCCCCTAGGTTCCCCAATGTAGTATTGGGGGACATTTTGGGGGGTTCGATTTTTTGGATCCTCTAGAAGGGCTGGGTATTTGATTCCTACAGAGAATAACCTGGACGATGCAAAATACCGCAGTTGCCAGTCACAAAATAAAGAAAAGCAGTGCAAGATTTCTATCTCTTACATCCACAGTTCCTTAAGGGTCCAAGTACCTAATAATCATATATTTGACGAAAACCTACGTATAATTACTATTACCCAAGGCCCGAGTCCTTAATTTTTGGGTACTTGGACCCTCTGGCAACCTCACCCACCATGTAGCAGCTTCTAACAGCATCTACATGGGCTTCCGCAGTCCTCTAAGCCTTGAACTAAACCCTGAACATGCATGCCTTCTTTCAGCAAGGTAATTCAGGGGTCAACCTGGCTGAAGTTGGCTCAGTGGCCTATGCCGAGGCTCCACAACCCAAAGGGTCGGCGTAGGTATTGAAATATGGGCTTGCTGCAGTTTCCCCATATTGGGGGGGGTACCTTTTGGGGGTCCTTATAATAAGATTTTGGGGGTAAGGACTATAGCATTTTGGGGTCCCACTATCGAAGGAAACTACCATACATGCGTAAGGCCCAAACGAGATTCCATATTTTCACTCTGGGCCCCAGATATACACGACGCAGCGCTCAGGAAAGTAGATGCAAGGACTACCTCATGAAACATTAAGCCATACACCTTTCACAGATATCCCCTCAGCTTCAAATGCATGAGGCTGAAGCAATTTTGATCCAAAACGTGGATCCTCTGCGGAATGAAGGCCATGTCCCAAGTTTGGTGCATACAAGGCACTTCAAATAACTTGGTGCATAGCTGGTTCAGGAAAAAATTGAGGTCAAACCCAGAAACCCTAAACCCCGAAGCAACAAACATTACAAGCTGGACTTCCGCCCAGCAAGGTCGGCATATTGCGAAACATTAGGATTCTCTATGAGACAAATTTCGGGTCTAGGGATAAGGGTTCAGGATTTAGGACATTTAGGAACTAGGTTTAGGATTTAGGGTTTGGGGATTTCAAGAGACTGTCGGACATTACCTGGTCACAGCTCCCTGCCCTAAACCTTCTGAACCACCATATAATCCAGTTTCAATGTCCTCTTCCCGCCTAGTTTAGGGTTTATAGTCCACCTTAAGTAGATAGAATATGGGGTATATGGGGATCTTGCTATAATATACCCAAAGCCATATTCTATCTACTTAAGGGGGACTATAGGGTTTAGGGTTTTAGTTCTCCATTTCGGGGGATCCTGGTTCCCCGCTGAACTGCCTAGAGTCGCCTAAGACGGGTCAGGTCTCCGTCTTCTGCAGCTGCCACCCCCACTGCCTGGCCCCCACGGCTTGCGCTGTCTAAGGTTTAGGGTTTAGGGTTTAGGGTTTAAGGGTTGCACCAGTTGTTGGAGGGCTACGGTTTAGGGGAACTGGGGGCTTTAGATGAAAGGCCGCTTCAGGGAAAATAAGCAGAACTATAACGGCCAATGTTGCCAGAACAGAAACATGCTATGTTTCAAATCGACAGCCTGAGCGTGAACGCTTTATCTAGGTCATCGGTTCTGAAAAGGATGCTAGTCCCGCACACATTAAGCATTTTTCTTCCATTCCTTTTTCGGCTCAATGAACTCGAAGCCCTGAAGCCTAAGCTCTAAAGCCTAACCTTAATTTGGTCATCGGGTGGTATTTCGGCGAACATTAAGTGCTTTCGCTTCTATTCTCTTTGCGGCGTGGTGAACCCCACGGCCTATAGATCTACATTAAGCTGAAAACCCCCAGCCACCCTAAACCCGAAACCCTAACCCCTCAACCCTGAACCCCCTCGTTAAACCATTATGCCTCAGCCCCAATCCCAAAGTTGAAAGAAACCCTAGCCACTAAAAAACCCTCAACCCAACCCTAAACCAGTCTTGTTCCAAATGCGAGCCCGGCTGCAGAGGCACCGGCGGAATCCAGGCCCACGTAAAACAGTAAGCCGTCGGAGCCTAACAAATGGGTGGTTGTCCATGTAGCTATAGTATATAAGGGTTTAAGGGTTCTAAGGGTTTAGGGCTTAGGGTTTAGGGTCCATGCGGGTGGCTGTCAAAATTATGACCCTTTTTGGGTACCCTAAATATAAGGTGCCGTATTACAATAGGGATCCAAAAAGGGACCACAATTTTGACAACCACCCATATAGGGCTCATATTCCCTTATTCTCTACCCTAAACCCTAAACCCTAAACCCTAATGCATCCAGGCGTGAGTCTTTGGGGTTGTCATCCTAAGAGTCACATGCCCACCCTAGACACTGATAAGTTAGGAGGACCCCCCCCCACCCTGTAATAGTGACTATAACACTATATTAGGGTCCTTTCATATTCTTACTATATGACTATTACAGGGTGGAGGGTCCTCCTAACGGATAAGCCTGAAAGTAACTTTACGTAGGAATAGCTGGACCTTCTAGATAGTATTCCTAAACCCCATGTACCTCTTCAAGGAGGGCTCATGGGCATCCAAACAGCTGTCTACACTACGTTTAAAGTAAACCCTGCCCAAGGGCTCGTCCGTTGACTCGAAACCCTAACCCCCTAACCCTAACCCGTTGTCCTTTTTACACGCCCCAAGGCCGTACCAATTTTTTGGTCTATTTCACATGATTTCCTGGTGCTGTTTTGGATTTTATGTTGGTGCAAGTTTTCTTGGTTTAGAACGGAAACATAGATGTTGATGACCTTTATGCGTGATTGAACTTCACTGGGTACTGCGACATGAATTCAAGGCACACATTTCTGCTGGTACGCGTTTACCAGGATGCTCCAACGTCGAAAATTTCGTTTTGGAGGTGTAGGCACATGCCTGGGATTGCAAGCGAATCTTTGTTTTGAAAAGGGTTGCATTGAGTGTATATAACTCGTTTACACCTTTTGTTTTTGGTGGCTCCAGATCCCACGCGTTACAAAACCTGGTTGAAGCTCCCTTAGAGTTCAAAATCTAAATTTGAACCCCAGAGCCCGTGTAGTCTAAACCTGCAACCCTTAAAACTCAATCGCAAATCCCAGAACCCTACAATCTCTGGTCAAAATGCGCCACCCTTAATCCCAAATACCCCAAATCCTCGAACCTGAGATCCTAAACCCTGTAGACCCTAAACTCTGAAATCAAATATATTTCACACCCGCGACCCCAACACCCAAAGCAACACCCCTAAACCTTGAACCTAAACCCCCTGTTTCGACCACGAGACTATAAAACCGATACAAACCCTGACACGTAAACCCAATATTCAAAAGCGGGGAATCTACACGCTAAGCTCTAAACCCATACCCCCTCTCTAGAGCCAGAGACCTGAACCCTAAACCGAATCCCGAACCTGTGTTGCGAATCCTCTACCTTGCCGTGCCCTAGGGCTCCTAGCTACCTAGATAGTGGGCTCTTGGGCTATGTAACTATAGGGTATATAGCACCCAGTTCCCATCATTTAGGTAACTGGAGCTCTAGGGGTAGATTGAAGCCTGCAGGGCCACGAGGCAGGAAGAAAGGCGCGCTGACAGAACGCGCGTCGAAGGCACCTGTTGCCTCGGATAGGGTTTAGGGTTTAGGGTTTAAGGTTTAGGGTTTAGGGGTAAGGATTTGGTAAAGCTAAACCCTTATAGTGCTTTGTGTTCACTTTGTAAGGCTCAAAGTTTGGGGTTTAGTTAGGCTTTAAGGCTCAGGTTTGGGGTTTAGACTTCAGGGTCTAGGGTTTGGGGTTCAGGGAAATTGGGCTTTAGATTTTGGGGTCTAGGGTTGATTCCTTGAGGGTCTGCTTTGAAGTTCCATGGATAGCAAGGGTTTTGGGTACACTACAGTGTTTGAGGTGAACTTTTCCTCCTTGTCGCCGCAACTGTGACTTTTCAAGGGCAAAGGGTTTAGAGTGTATTGTGTGAGATGTATAGGCTTGAGGGTTAAAGGTAAAACAGTTGACAGTCTAAGTTGTGGGCCGTATATCCCCTTCGGCACCCTAAACCCTAAACCCCCAACCCTAAACCCTAACCCCCATAACCCTAAACCCTAAACCCTAAATAGTAGTGTCCATTTTCTTTTCCATTATCCCCACCCTAAACCCTAAACCCTAAACCGCAAGAGTGGTGGCGTTTGCAGAGCCCAGCTTGGTGGTCTCATGTTTGTACGAGCGCTTGCATGATACCTCAAATATAAGGTTAGAAGTATGGGCCCCTAGAAGTATGGGCCCCTAGTATGGGCCCTCAGGCTTTCTAAGGGCATTCTAGGGTACATATAGGGTATATAGTAGGTAAATAGGGATCCCAGGGTTAAGGGCCCACACTTGGGGCCCATGGTTTCAACCTTAGATCAAAAAACGACTACCCATCCCTAGGGCTCCCAGTTGCCGAAACAGTGGTCTACTGGGCTATGTAACTCTAGGGTATAGAACCCAGTTCCCACTATTTGGGTAACTGGAGCCCTAGGGGAGCCCATAATAGCCCCGATGCCTCATATGAGCTCTAGTCTAAAAGCCTAGTCCACCCCTTAATAATCCCTAAAGTAGTCCCCTGTATAACCCCCTCAGATAACCACCTTTTAAGGAGTTTAGACTATAGCTCATCATATGGCTCTAGGGATCTAATCTTTAGATCCCTCCCTAAGGGTCCAAGTACCCAATAATCATATACTTACCCAAAACCTGTACTATAATCCCTATTACCCAAATCCCAAGTACCTAGTATTGGGTACATGGACCCTCTGGGCCCTTTGGGAGTCTGGGAAGGGGTTGCAAGGATTCTATGAGGTGGAAGCTGACAAGCTTCAGGGACTTCGGGTCTGGGGGTCCAACATAGGGCTCCCTAGGGTTTGGGGCTTGGGTGCAGGATGGTTTCGGGTTTAGGGTTTGGGGTCTAGGGTTTCGGGTTTAGATTACTAACCCCTATAATACCCCTTATATGACCCCCTTTAAGGGTTTTAGACCCTAAACCCTAAAACCCCCTATAAAATCACCTATATAACAACCCTATAAGGAGTTCAGACTATAGCTCACGTGAGTCAAAAGATGCAATCTCAGGAGCCCAAGTAGGCTCACGCAGCCCCGGCCAACGATTGTGGCGTTATCAAGGGGGGAGCAGTATACTACAGTATGTTATAGTCTATTCTAGTATATTATAATATACAGTATACTCATTATAGTAAATTAGAGAATATCAAAGTATATTATAGTAGATTATAGTATATCGTATGTTATAGTCCAATATAGTATATGAAGGTTTTGGGTGCTTAAGGGTTTAGGGCCCAGGGCTCATATTGAAGCAGTATCCGTATCAATTCAGGTTTTTGGTTCCTAGGGTCTTTAGGGTTTAGGGCGGCGTAGGCCCATATTTACGCTCTATAAGTCTATAACCCTCAGCCCGACGCAATTGAGTGACCTTCCTTGCTTAGGACCATGACAGAACTTATAAAAGCCGTCACCAGAAGCTAGTGCGGTTTTGCGGTATTGGGCTGAACCTGGGCCCTTTGGAGATTACGTCCAGGGTCACCTGCATTGAGACTCAAATCGGGGAGGAGCCCTAATGCGGACTCCGATATGCTGTAATCCTTCCGTATCAAACCCTAAACCCTAAACCCCAAGCCCTAAGCGCTAAACCCTAGGCCCTAAACCCTAATCCCCTAGAACCCTAAACCCCTACACTCTAAACCCCTAAGCCCAGGAACAACCTTGAATTTTGGAAACATCTTGACACGTCTGCATCCCTTAAACTGCCCCTCTTATTGTTGCTTGTAGGTCTGCTGACACACGAAGCCCCACGTGACTGGTTGGGATTGTGGGGAATAAGGGCATATGGGACTTCCCAAAATTAGGGGTACCTTTTCTGAGCTCCCCATAGAAAGGATTTTAGTAGGGTCCCCTATTTTACCATATCTTACAGGGTTTAAGGTTTTAGATACCTGGAGCCATGCATGGTTTTCAATATCGGCATTTGAAGCTTTCAACTTGTAGTTTGCCATCAAGTCCTCAGACCGTAAAACCTTCAAGCCTAGGAGCCCCCCGAAATCCTATATACAATCCCCTAAAACCCTACACCTCAGTCGCCGGCGTCTTCCGCTGGCTTGAAGATGGGCCCAGAGTCTACCTACCCAGACCCCCAAAAGAGATCTTGTGTTATGTAGAGATCATTGATTTACTGGTACAGGGGATCTAATTCTTAGATTCTCCCAGGGGTCTGGGCAGGCAACGCCAGTTCCAGGAGAAGTTGTTCCAGGGACATTATAGATGGGACATGTTAGGGGGCGTAGATGCATTCTTGAAACTAGATTAGATGTACGGGGCTTGCATAAAGTCCCTCATGGTATCAACCCTAGGAGGGATCATTGGGCTTCCTGTCGGGGGATTTGGGTTCCTGTCATGACCCTGGGAGAACAATTCCTTCCGTATGTGAAATGACATTAAGTGGGAGCCCCGAACCCTAAGAATATAGTAGGAATAGACCAGGCATATGAGAACCCTGGTAACTATATCCAACCGACCCAATTCGCCTGTTGTATTCGCTTCTAGGTAGTTGGGGCGAAGAGTTGTGTACATGTACAGCGTCATTGTTCCGGATCATACTTACGAACGAGCAAAACCCTAAACCTGACGAGGCCCTTCAGTAGTTACACCTGCGTTCCGAGGGTATTTTGCTGTTGTTATCTAGAAACAATAAAGGAATACCCTCCCCCAAATGAACATAGAGCGTCAGGGGACCATAGACTCTATCATACTATAACCCTCACTACAGGGACCCCCAAAATGGTACCCGTAACTATGGGAACCCCCCACTATCAGCTCGCACCAAATATCTTATTGCCAGAAGCGGCCGCATCTTAGGGCGTATCGGTGTGGGGATTTCCCCCTATCGGTAAACAGGGTTCGCGTGAAATTATAAGCCATGGAAGACTAGTTTCTTTCATGGAGATTTACGGTTGTGGCTCATATCAGTCAGCATTCCTGCAAGATTCTACAATAGCCTGCCCCTTATCAACAAACAGCTTCACCAGAACAAGATGGGGCTAATAGTTCCTAAACGGTTAAGGTTTAGGTTTAGGCTGAGGGTTTAGGGTTTAGGGCTTAGGGTTTACGGATCTGGGGTTACCCCTTCGGCACCGGGACCAGAGGTTAAACTCTACCTCAAGCCCACGGAACCGTTTACCTTAGGGCCATGTACACAAAACTGGAAGGCATCCTCCCCCCGCCAAAAACACACACGTATACATGTACATATTTATATATTCATATGTATATATAGATATATCGAGGCATGTAGGGGATATGTAGGGCTTGGTGTTTGGGGTTTAGGGTTCAGGGTTTGGGGTTGAAACCCCAACACCAAGCCCTATGTATCCCTACATGTCCTTCTATCTATATATATATACACATACATGTATGCATGTGAAATCTCTTCCGATAGGCGCCTTTGTCCAGTGAAGCCCATCATCAGATGTCGCCATGCCAAAAGCGTGACCAGACTCGGAGGATCCCTCGTACCTGGGTTCGGCGCAGTTAGGTTGTGTACTGCCCCCACCCCGTAACAATCTATAACATGGGTAGTATCACGGGCTATATATGAGCCGTGGTGTTTATTGTATTAATTAAAGTATAAAAACATTCCTATGACGCACAAAACCCTTGAATGAAACTCTTATGCGAACCCTTGTGCGTCCTTCCGCGGCTCAGAGCGCCCTAAAGTTTTGGGCGTCCGCCGATTTGTTGCTTCCGTGAACTTTCCGTGAACTCTTCGCTTCCGCAAAGTATCTTTTACTCATGGAAGACTTTCACAGCGCCTTCCGCGCAGCCATCCCCTTCCACGAACCTTCCGAATCCTTGCACGGCCACAGTCCGGCCCACATTTTGACGTCGATCTCAAGTTTTGTGTCTCCAACAACTTTAATGAAGATTAGCGGAAAAAACCGTTGCTCATATGATTACTATTGTTTTCCCGCTGTTTCTGGGTGGGGCCAAGATTTCTGGTTCATGGTTTAGGGTAATATGGGGGTTGGGGTTGCGCGCTTAGGGATAATAAGGTCGAGGCTTACGGTTTGGGACTCGGCGTTTAGGGTTGAGGGCCTGGAGTTTGGGTTTGGGAGTTTAGGATGTTGGGGTCTCAATTCAGGTTTTAGGGTTTGAGACTTGAAGCGTACTAGGTCTTAAAAAGTTTACTTACGAATTGTTTGCTTACCCGGCCGAGGGTTCACTTCGAGCACAGACATGTATCCTTGCCCCAAAGGTACATGTATGTATACACTATATAACCTTTGGCACCAAACATTCCCAGAAAGATACTTTGGGACCAAGTATACACTATAATAGCTAGCTGCATGGACCGTTTGTTTTCATCAGGGCCTTAGACCTCGTACTCTGGCATGTTCTTCTTTAGACGTGCAGAAGCAACCAACAAAAAATGGAGGCCCTAAACCCTTAACCACACATCAGTGTGGATAGCTGCGCTGCTGTGGGGATACCCAACATGCAAGTATCTATACTATGTGGCACTGAACTAGGATCCCTACTAAAAGCGAACTTTTAGGTACCTATCATAGGAATATGAGAGGATCTCAAAAGGTTACGTTTTAAGGTCCAAGCTACGTACCGTATGCCCTAAACCCTAAGCCCAAAAGGAGGTTCAGGTTGAGCAGCGCATTGGGGCAAAGGACGTAACACGCAAACGGATTCAAATGGGGACCCCAAACTGGAAAAATTAGGGTTTAGGGTTCAGGGTTCAGGGTTTAAGGTGTAATGCGCTGCCATTGTAGACTCCAAAAAAATGTGATCCTTGTATATGCCCAAAAGGGCGCATGACTCTTTAAACCTTGCACCATAATGATGACGTCAACTATACCATAATTATACTAGGTATCTAGGACTAGAGTCCCCAAACTCTAAACCCGTAAACCCCAAACCGTAAACCCCAAGAATCTCAGTACGTATCTAGGCCCCTATAGCAAACAGGAAGCTTGGAGAGACTGCTGTTCTTTCAGCTGTGACCTATGGGGTTTTCTATGTGAGCTGGGTTCTGTTCATTTTTAATGACAGGTTCCATGTTAGTTTCATTTTTCGTCGTCAGGTTCCGTGCTTGTTACACAGAGAGTTTGTTGCTGGTGCCCAGTAGGGAATAGGAATCAGCGTTTTTTCTATTATAATATATTCCCTTCTAACGCCCACTAAGGTATTGCTGACTGCAGGTTAAATCGCGCAGCAGCACCCTCTTACGCGTCCGTGAAAGGTGTGCAAGCGATTATCTGAAGATCAAAAACTCTCCCAAAGGGTCCATGTAGTTCTATGGTACATACTTGGGCTTTAAAGTCGGTATATGGGAACCCCTTTGGCCCCTAAGTATATACCATATACCTACATGGACCCTTTGGGAATACAATGCCCAGCTGCACCATGCTGTAGCCGCCATCAGTTGCAAACACGTGTCGACGGCTGCAGCCCCCTGCCATACTCACAGACTTGGGACTTGTCAGCGCAGGACTTGTTCCGAAAGTGAGTGGACCCTCGGATGTGGTCTCCTACATCTTTTCCATATACCTCATATTCTATACCTTGTATAACCCATTAGAGTAGTTTCCATTTACCTTTCCATTCTTCATTGTTCCCATATAGCCCCAATATAACCCTGATACCAAAGTAAAAAAAAAACATTTAGTATCTAAACCTAAACCCAAAACCCAAAACCTTCTAATAAGCGGTTTAAAGTTCATCGGGAGCTACTTCGGGGCGGCACGATGTGCTCAAGTATGCCGGATGCTGGGAGACTGCGGCTGCCTCGAGCAACCTTACATATTTACCCTGAAAAGGTAGCCCTCGGGATCCCAAAAAAGAAAAGCGGGTACTAATGTAGACCCATGATTAATAAACCTCCCTCCTTTTAAGGCCCAAATTTTAGGATCCCTATTATAATCCCTATCAAGGGAAGGGGGTTTATTAATCAGGGGTTTGGGTTGTTTATTTGGACTTCAGATCCCCAAACAAGCGTTATTGTAGACTTGGGGGGTTCCCAAAATCAGGGGTACCTTTCTGCGGGTCCTATAATATCGGCTCGTAGTAATTTGGGGTCTATATCAAACACCCCAAGTAGTGGAACAACCCAAATAATTACAGCATGTTTGCCTGATCATTCTGGCATAACTGGGAAAGAAATTGTGTCCCCAAACCAACCACTAGAGCCACAATGGATGTACCGAGACTATTCCACGTTCCATTGTCTTGTCCACTTAGATCCTGATTGCAGGTAAAGCAAAACTTGTAAAGGGTTGCATTCGTTACGCTCTGTACACAACGCGAGGTGCCTGCATCGAAAGCGCCATCCTCTCGAGTGTTATGGGCTTCGGTACACTGTGGGGCCCCTAAGTTATCACTTGGGTTATAAGTATAGTGATAAGTCCTATTAACTGTAATTATGGGATTTATAAATATAGCTCTAACGTGGGGGCACCGCCCTGTACCGACAAGATCATCGCTGAAACTGATGAACCTGTTTGCAGAATCTGCCAAAGTTTCTCTGCGCACGAAATGAAGTCAGCATGATTTGCCAAACATGTTTTTCCACATGGCTTAGGGTTCCGGGATAAGCGTCAGAGGGTTGTCGCAGATCACCGATTTCTGGTTTGAGCCCGGGACATAAATGGCAAGTTGGTTGCGAGAGAGAGAGAGAGAGAGTCGTTTCCCTTCTCTTTTCCATTATCCCATTATAAGACTGTATAATCTTTATACTTCCGGCAGTTTCGATTTTCTTTCCCATTATCCCAGTATAACAGTGCATAGTCCCTATGATTTCTGTAAATTCCATTTTCTTTTCCACTATCCCATTATAACACTTGGTAATCCCCGTAATTCCTGCAGTTTCCATTTTCTTTTCCATTGTCCCATTATAACATTGTATAACACCTATAATTCCTGCAGTTTCCAATTTCTTTTCCATTATCCCAATATAATCCCATTATAACACTGTATAGTCTCTAAAACTCCTGTAGTTTCCATTTTCTTTTCCATGATCTCATTATAATCCCATTATAACGCTGCATAATCCCTATTGTTCCCCTAAACCCTAAACCCCAAACCCCCAAACCCTAAACCCTGAACCCCAAACCCTAAACCTTCTCTACCTACATATATATATATAAACTTTAATAGGGCTGTGCATTTATTTTGGTCGATTAGGATCTAGGGTTTAGGATTTTGGGGTTTAGGATTTAGGGTTCTGGGGCCTCTTTCTGAAGGCTTATGGCAGCCTCTGGAGGCCTCCGAAGGCCTCTGGAGGCGGATTTAGGATTCAGGGCTTAGGATTTAGGGTTTAGGATGTAGGATTTAGGGTTTAGGATTTAGGGTTTAGGATTTAAGGTTCGCCGCCTGGAGGCTCCTGGGAGCCTCTAGAGGCTGCTGGAGGCTCCTGTGGAGGGCCTTGCTAGAGCCCTTTGCTGGAGGCCTCTGGAAGCCTCTTGGAGGCCCTTGAAGGCCCCTAGAGGTCCCTTTTGCGGCCTGTTGGGCGGTGCAATAACCAAATCATCAAGCACACCCTGAACCCCCTCTTGAGATACACAAACAAAAACGGGCTTAAAGGCTGTTGGGAGGTTTCTGAAGTGACGCAGGCAGGTAGCGAGCGAAGGAAACAAGGGGGTGAAATTGTTAAATGGAAAGGGATTCTGGGAGGGCGGGGTGATACCAAATACGTATAATGATGAAACAAGCCTTGCTAGCTTCCAGCTCTAGCTAATCGTGAACCCTAAACCCTAAATCCTAAACCTTATTTTCTTTTCCATTATCCTTGCAACTGCTGGTCCTGGCCAGGCTCTAAGATGACCCCAGCACGCTGCCAGTGAAGGCCATCTGCAGATCTTGCGAGACCTGGATCGGGGGTTACCTGGGTTTAGGGGCTTAGGGTTTTAGGGGATGAGGGTTTAGGGGCTTAGGGTTTTAGGGGATGAGGGTTTAGGGGTTTAGGGGTTTAGGGTTTATTGGATTAGGGTTTAGGGGTTTAGGGGATTAGGGTTTAGGGGTTCAGGGTTTAGGGATTGAGAGGGGTTTACCTGGGTTCGGGGTCAGGGTTTAGGGAGGTAAATTGGGGTTTACCTAGGCCCTCCAATGTAGTTCCTTTCTGAGCTTTGGTATGGCTTTTGGGTAAGGATTTTTCTTAGGAACCCCACAACTTACCTACATTGGATGGTATGGGTAGGGTTTAGGGTAAGGGTACGAACTTGAAGTCCTTGAGTGGAATCTCTTAGGAGGACCCCCCACACTGTAATAGCAGTATAATAAGAATATAAGAGGGCCCTAACATAATCCCTATTATCCCTTATAGTCACTATTACTGGGTGGGGGGTCCACCTAAGGAATCTCCAGAAAACCCTTGTCGTGGGCTGCAGGGATCAGAGTTCAAAGGGTCCCGGCTTTGAGTCTACCTGGGCCCCAAAAGTAAGTAAAATGATAACCCAAAACACTTAAATATAGCACAAAAGGCCATTCTTCTACATATTTTTGGGGTTCAGGTAGAACTGAGGGCTCAGGGTCTGGGGTTTGAATTTTAGGCTAGAGCTTAGAGAAGACATGCCTGAGTAACTAGAAAAGGGCCTGAGGGCCTACTACAGTAGAATAATTCACAGGGATATGAACCCCTAGGGCTCCAGTTACCTAAATAATGGGAACTGGGTTCTATATACCCTAGAGTTACATAGCCCAGTAGCCCACTATTTAAGTAACTGGGAGCCCTAGGGAATTGTAAGAAATGTTGCTAAGTCCTGTATGCATAGGCCTATAGGCCTCTTGCGACTCTGCAACTTCGCTACGTGTAGTGCGTAGTGTTCAGGGTTGGTCTAGACAGCTTTTGCCTTGCGAAGGCTTAGGATTGGGTTTAGGGTTTAGGGTTTTGGTTTTGAACTCCTCATAATCCAATGCATCATGAGAGTGCCATGGTACGCGATGAGATAGCTATTCGTGCCGGGCTGCATGCCGACCAGTGTCTCCGTTTCCGTGGATCTTCAAAACCAGGCTCTACACCACCAAATGGCCCTGGTTTACATTCCATTGTTCACTTGATGCTGCTCCACCACTTTTATTTATACACACACATACATGTAATAAATACATATATATATATATAGCTATATTATAGGGGTGATTGGTATCTACTCTAGCCAGCCCCACCACGTTGTCCATGCCTTTTTGACCAACGCAGCCAACCTGACCCTGGACCCAAGAACCCATACTGCAGCACCGGGCTACACAAACGTCTAAGTTTTAGGGCTGAGGGGTTTAAGGTGTGGGGATTAGGAATTAGGGGCTTAGGGGTTTAGGGAATCTAGGCCCTGAACCCTGAACCCTAGCCCTAATCCTCGTCGTCTCCGCACCCACAAATCATTGCTTCTGCATCCTGGTGGCTCCCGAAAGTTCCCGAAAGCCCCAAGGACCCCAATTATGGGCCTAAACACTCTGCATGCTATTGGGGACCAAAAGCCCGAATATTTGGGTCCTTGGACCCTTGGGGTAATAGCTGACTGCTAGTGCTAGCGCCAGCCACCAATATCTTCTGCTGTGAATGAGCCTATGCGAAACTTTCGGTCTTCAACGCCGGCACCATGATAGTACATCCTGCTGCAGCAACTTCAACTTTTACCATGTCTATGGCGAGTGTTATGATGGCAGCTAACACTGTTGCTTCCATTGCATCTAGCGCGGTTCGGGTCACAATAGCTCAGAGCGTGAGGACAGCGGCTACCACCATGAGAAACAGTAAGGTCAGACAATGAATGAGGCTTGAAGCTCGAAACATGTGGGAACTGGCTCTTTTCAACTTGGCGCCCCTCAGGGTCAGATGTGAGGTGTCCCACACATTACGGCCCGCCTTTTGGGAATCCCTATATATGGGGGTTTCCCAAAATAATTAGGGGTACCATTTTGGAGGTCCTTATAATAAGGATTATAGTATTTGCGGGTCTATATTGGGGTTCCCTTATTTAAGGAAACTATCATTTGATGAGGATTAAAATGCATCGGGGTCATGTAAGGGCCCCTTGCTTTACTATGCCATGCGTGTTCATACTGCAATAGAACATGATGCCCTGTACACAGCCGCCTGAGAAACAGCCCCGGGTTTTCCGGAGACCTCCAGTATGCAAAGTCTGCAGGTACCTTTGCGGTGTAGACTGTAGCCCAAAGGTAGCTACATAGGAATCCCTTCGGGCCCTGAGTATATAATACATGTTATAGGTACCTGGACCCTTTAGATCTCAACTTTTCTCTGCGCAAGCCTCAAGTTTCGATGCCATGTGCGCCAGCAGTTACGAAGCTAGCATGGTTTTACTTACTGGGGGTCAGCATGGAAAAACAGGATACATGATGTAGAGTTATGTAGGGGTTATATTTCCGTATTCCCTACTAACCACAGTTTAGCTGCGGAGGTTGGTGGGGGGGGGGTCATTTTGGTTGGGTTGCACTGAAACCTGAACTGCTATGTCACACTGGAATCCTTGGCAAGAGTGATTGTCGGACACGGCCGCGCAGTCCTCCAGTCGTCAGGGGCATGCTGCACCACCTGACACACGTGATGAAATGATGCATGCGGAGACTTCCCTAAAACCTAAACCCTTGGGGGGGGGGGGGTTCTTATGATACGCAAGCTACAGACATGTGGAGCGTATGGAGAGATCATAGCGGTCTCAAGGGATTTGTGTAGGGGCCGTTTCGAGAAACTCTCATACGACCATGTGCGTTGGACTGTCTGGGCATGCAAGTACACTGGCTGCTTCACACTTTCCTAAAATCCAGAGCAATGAAAGCCAACCATCTTCCGCTTTTGAAGTCTCTGGGGGTCCAAGGACTCAAATGACGTGCCTTTAGAACCCAAATAATCTGAATGGTATTCGAGACCTAAAGCCCTAATATTGGGGTCCTATATACCACTATATCAATCCCTAATATCCTTGAATTATATATCCCTCTAGAACCCCTTGGAAGGGACCCTATTATTTGGGTCCCTGGACCCAGAGGGAGAGGGCAGCTCAACAAGGATCGAGCTGCTGGATGGTTTGCATGCGGCTCTGAGTACAAGTCACGGCCCACATGTAGGGTTTAGGGCTTTGGGTATAGGGTTTAGGGTTTGCTGTTTTGGGGTTTGGGTTGTGGGTGTGTATATATATATACATATATAGATGGGTTTCCCAAATTACGAGTACTCTTGGGGGGTCCCTTTAGTTAGGATAACAATATTTTGGCAAAGTCGGAAAGCTCGAAAATCAATCGTTTGTTTCAACGTGATGCCGCATTCTTTGATCACGCTGAAATGCCTAAGTTGTCTAACCCCACTACAAATTGAACCTGGCTAACGCGTGAAGATGGCTACAAAATGGGTCGTGTGCCCAACATGCATCTTGACTTTTGCTGCGTTGAATTACGGGTGAAAGCCCGAACCCTGAGACCTAAACTAATCCGCTCCCTCTGATAGGAATAACCCTGCGCAGCCCTTCATATCAAATACCACCAATATAGTACTAATATGTATTGAGGGAAATCTTTACCGCATTTGGTGGAGGACTTCATGATTACGGGAGGGGATTGTCCCATATAAGCAATATAAGCCCTATAAACCTGTAAAGGGCCTGCCTGCGGCGAGGCGGCAAAGACTTTATCAAAATCGTTTCCACGAGGCAAGACCTGCAGAAAGGATTCAAGTTTACCAAGACATGCCAAATACACTTTGTAGCTTAGGGTTCAGGGTTTTTTAAAAGGTCTATACAGGGTAATGCAGTGGCATGTAGGGGTCAAGACCTCCCAACTACCCATCGAAATAGCCTGTAACCCAAGAAAGGAATTGGAACATAGGCTGTCATGTAAGTGTTTCGGGATGTCCTGGTAATGTTTGGCTCAAGGTTCCTGGGTTCAGGGTTGAACGTCTAAGGGCTCAGGGTTTGTGATTACGGTTCGGACGTGTGGGATTGAAGGCGCAAGAGATAGGTTGGGAAAGGTATCCAAGCCGGGTATCACACATAAAATTGAGGAACAACGATGAGGCTGTTCCCTTGTGTAAGGTCCCCTTCTTATCTTGCTCTGGGGGGGGGCATAAGCCCAGAAGCCTTTTTGGAGGGTCAAAGGGGCTTAGTAAGTGCATCAACAATGGGAGTTGAGAGGTTCAGCTAAAAGTAGACTGCCCTAAACTCTGAACCCTACACCCAAGTATAATACTTGCTAAGTCCCCTGACCCTACTATCCTTGTAAGCTGCAATCTGACACCCCCCATCTATGGTAGGATTTTCGCTCTCCGGGTCCCCGACATGGACCCCAATGTACATGTATATCTGTATATGCACTCACACAAAATCCTAGACAACCCATATATGCATTCGCGAGAAGCCATCGTAATCACACTACTTTGAAGGGAACCCCAAACAGGGAACCCCAATAATATACTTGGAATATAAGAGGAATATAAGACCCTGGTAGGTATACTCCTATTAAATATTCCTACTATATTCTTGGGTTCCCTTGCCTCGGAGTTCCCACTAAAATCCCTTTATGCTGGATGGCCTCGCGTCGGTCAGCCCATTTACCTCACACCCGGCTTGAGAGAATTTTCAAGCGGGGAGCTATGAAGTGTCAGGGGTTAGGGTTCAAGGTTTAGGGTGGGTGGTATATGTGGGGGTTATAATCACTTACAGGGACAATGGGGTCCTTTTCAAGAAGCCCGAAGCTAATTGCACAAGAAGGGCCAGTTCCACGAAGATTACTCAAAAGCTTACAATATGTGGCTTTCGAAGAGGTGTACCACGTACGTATATGCAATGATACAAGTGTATGTACAGATGTATCATGCGTCCCCAGAGCCTACTATCCTGACTATAGGATTTCGCAATAAGGAACCCTCTAATTTCCGGGACGCTCATGTGAGCGCTGTTTATGAAGTATTCCTTAGCAGCTGCAAGAATTGCCCCATCATTTCCAACAGTTTCCTCCCCTAAGGGTGCAAGTATCTAATGAGTCAGTGAGAGGATTTGGGTAGCAGAAATTATTGTACGGTTAAGGCTTAGGGTTTGGGGTTTAGGGGAGTATTTGATGATTAGGTACTTGCACCCTCAGGGCTCTAAGTGCAAGCCCTGAAAGGACAGCAGCAAGCGATCCACGGGTTTCAATCAGCATTAAGTATCACCATGGCAACTCGCATCCCTACTAAAAGTTAACTTTTAGGTACCTATAATACGGATTCATGGGAACACCAAAATGTTGAGGGTATAAGGTCCTAGCCAAGTGCTAAGGAGGTATCTCCGCAGCACGGGAGAGCCTAAGTATTTGTGGTGCAGCAACCCCGCTTTTGCTTTGCGTTAACAGGCTCACCAATAAGAAGCACCCGTTCAATTAAGGCAGTATTCCGGAACTTCTGGAGTCGCCCCACGTAGGGACATGTGATTCGCAACCTACTTTGTATACGCTTGTTTGCTACACTTATATCGGAGACTTACAGATGACATGACGTTACAGTTACGAAGTAGATTGCAGGTAACAGGTCCCTCCACGAACCCTAAACCCTAAACCCCATGGTTATGGAGGAAGACTAGGCTTCCTGCTCACATAGTAGGTTTAGGGTTTAGGTAATGGAGGGAGGAAATAAAAAAAATGATATAAATGAATAGATAAGCAAAACAATGACTCTCTCTCTATATATATATAATTATATATATATATATGTAGATAGATAGACTTTATCTTGTCCTTTCCCTGCACTCCTTCCATCCTTGAACCCTGAACCCTAAATGAGCTATAGTCTNNGTCTAAACTCCTAGTATCCCCTACCTCACCCCTATACTCGTCCCCTATAATCCCCTGTAAGACGTTTAGAACCTTGCTTTTATCAGCTTCCATAATTCTTTCCATGCCTCCCTCCTCTACTTACAACCGGTATTTGGGGAACATATTCAGACCTGACGACTTTCTTGAAGACTGCGGACAAGGATCAAAAACCCGAAGCAGCAAGCCCTATACCCTAACGGTTTATGCTAAAAAATACAGGAAGGTTATGCAGGATTTTTGATATCAATCGGGTTCGGCAACTCGTAGCCCCAAACCCAAAATGTCTAACCCTAACGCTTGATCCGGAAGCCCAAGCCCTTATTCCCAAACCACTACACCCCGAAGTTTTTTTTTTTTTTTTTTTCCGGGGAAGCATTGGGAACTTGTAGTTGATCTTCCTTAATGCGTTTGTGGTATAACATGGAATCCCTTCCCCCTGAGATTTAAGTCGCCCTTCTGCTCTTATATTGAGTAGTAAATTCGGGAGCCTAAAGAAGAATCCGGGGCCCAAAAATTATCTAATATTAGGGGTGATATCTTCTTATCTTATTGAGAGAATTAGACAGGGCTGCCCGGCCGGAAATCCTTCAAAATTTAAAATCAACGGAAAACAAATGTCTAAATAATCATGTCAACTAATGAATCACACTAAGTAATACAATAGTATTTAAGTAGCTGAGGTTATTCAATCCAACTAGTCAGTTGAATAACTGACTGATAATTTCAGAACCCCCCCCCCCCCCTTCCCAACTCAGTATCACGTCGCGAAGTTTTTATACTGCGGGGTGGGTGAGGGGGGCGGGGGGGGGGAGGTGGGGAACGTTGTTTAATATGCAGGGGAAGCGAAAAAAAAATTATGTCCAACAAAAAGCCTAAACCCTTGAAACTCCGAACCCTACACCCCAGACCCTTGAAGCCCCAAGAGCTGCTAAGAGAATAAACACCATCGTAGCTTCTATGATTTTCTCTTTCATTCCAGGAACCGCTGAGAAACCCCAAAGACCTGTATTCTTAGCTTCAAGTTCTTTTCCTAAAGGCGCTAGAGTGCGAAGAAGTTCCGGCAACCTAATGAAGCCATGATTCCCTCAAGCTGTAAAGGGTACCAAGAAATTTAAGTACAAAAACCTCTTTTTTGGGTACATTGGTTATAATCCCCTTAAGTAGATAA
>CAJNIZ010004392.1:5818-21596 GCA_905231905.1 Symbiodinium pilosum | reverse complement strand
GCGGGGATGCATCGTCACGTCATAGCAGATGCCTATTATGCAGGTGGTGCAAGATTTCTTTCATCCACCGTAGGTATGCAGGAGAAGGAGTGTGCATTGAACATGGCAGACGAGCAGCAGCACATTGTTAGGCTTGGGTCTATCTCTTCCCTCCTCATGCAACGGGCCTCCGGTTAGTTGGGAATGAAGGAACAGGATTATAATGGGTTATATAGGGTCTACTACAAACCCTGAATCCAAAAACCTAAGGCCTAAGGTCTATTAGGATCCATTCCTTCATTCCTAGCTAACCAAAGGCCAGGCAACAGTTCCAGTTTCTCTGCTGCAGCAGTTATGGGGATCATGGGTTATTCTGCGCAGCTTTCGTCAGACAAATACCGAAGTGGCAAAATTTCAAAAGACTACAGTAGAAGCGTGAACATTTAACCATGGTATACCTTGATATTTCTTGTATAGACTGCGTATCATATACCCCCAAAACCCTCTAACAATTACTTCGGCCCATGCAGTACCATCCCTGTCCAGCTTTTATTTCATCATTTTCCATCATTCTGACTGTTTAGCTCCTGCTACTTGTGGCCTTGATACCTTGCTGCTCTTGCTGATGCTTAAGGTGGATTGGATTCGTGTAATAATCCTCCTATGGTAATTTTTTAGGGTTTAGGGTTTAGGGCGTAAGAACCCCTAGGCAAGTGAAGCAGCGATTACCTGCGACGTTACCTTCACTGAAAGCCCTAAACCCTGAGCCCTCCGATGCTTCCAATACCAACCTCAGGTGGGAGCTGGGCTTAGACCAGAATACTACGCTTGAAGCTTGGGATAAAATGGGGTTGCTTAAGGGATCATATTGGGTTTTATGCGGTTATATGGAGATTATACAGGGTTCAAGGAAATATTCCCCAGTCATGGAGAATCAAATGGAGCACCGAAAATGCCATGGCCACTGGGGTTATATTGGTTTATGAGGTGGATGTTAAACATCCGGCGTGACCCTGATTACCTGGTACATTGAGAATTATGGTGCCATACTTGGAGGGTCAGGGGGACTGAGTAAGTAGGTTAATAACTCCCATAACCCATATAGTAACCTTACTTATCCCCGTTATTCACCTACTTACCAAGTCCCCTGACCCTCCAAGTAGTACACAAAGGTGATGCCCTCATTTTCAGTATTAACGATACTACTGTCATCTTTTTTTCAGAGCCTGAAAGTTTTCCCCGAACCCTGGTAGTATGAAAGTTTGAGTTATCATCCATGTATCCAAAAGCAACAGGTATCATGTTGTAACTAGCATTCACCCCAAGAGGGGGCCAAATTTCCGGGAAAGAGCCGCTTAAGCCCTAAAACCTGCCCTAGACCCGAAGGCCCTAAGATCCTAACACGCTAAACTCCCTGAACCCTGAAACACCAAACCCTAAATCCTTTGACCCGAACCTCCTGTTTCGAGGACACCGCATGAGCTGCGTGTGGAGCTGGCTTACGAGAAGATGATGGCCTCCGGACTGCTTGTGAGGGTCTAGGAATTTGCACTTACGCTGTCTTAGGGATCCTAACGGTTTAGGGTTTAGGGGTTTACAGTTTTTAGGTTGGCTTAGGCCCCCCACCCAGTAATGGTGATGTAGTAGGAATATCTAGGGGCTTTAATATCATCACATTTTTTCCCCGGTGGGGGCTTTATTCCTGAATCAAGGTCTAGTAGTGGTCCTAGCGCGACCCAAGGTATCTTTCCTTGATCAAGGTATGTTCGGGTCCTAGCGCGATGTAGGGTATTTTCCTTAATCGAGGTATAGCAGTCGTCCCAGCACGTTTTAGGTTATGTTCCGTACGCAAGGTATTTCAGAGATCCAATGTGATTTAAGGTATATTTCCTACTTGGCGGATTTTGTGGGGTCCTAGCCTGATTTAGGGTGTATTCCCTGATTACGGTGTCATGTCCCGGATCTGAGGGTAATTCAAGGTATATATGCCTTACAGAAAGCAAATCAGGGATCCTACTGTGATTTGGGGTGTTCGCGTGAACCGATGGTTTAGGGTCTAGGGTACTATCTGTAATCTGGGATCAAGGTCTAGGGTAAAAGTTCAGTGCCTGGGGTTTGGGGTTTTAGATTCATCCTTGGGGTGGCGTATGGACAGAAATTTGGCAGATTCTTCTGAAGATCAGCACCTACTGAGGGTCTTAGATACCCTTAACACCTTAAACCCTAAACCCTACACCCCCCTAAACCCTACTCCCCTAGAAAACTGCGAGCGCTGGAGAAAGGTCCAGGGGAGTGGTATAAACAAAATTCGGATCCCCAAACCTCTGAATCCAAGCCAGAGCGACTTGAAACCATATGAGCTATGGTCTAGATTTCTTCAAGGGGGTTCTGTTGGGGATTATATATGGGGAGTATTGTAGAGCTTATCAAGGGGGATACTAGAAGTTTAGACTATAGCTCACATTCTCAGACCCCTGTTTGGAAGGTGAAGTATGGGTTGTACATGGGTCCCCCCTAAAAAGTTTATGACAATTCCGCATATCCAAACCAGTCCAATATCCATGAGCCCTCAGCCAGTTTCCATTTCATCTTGGGTTCTCTTTTCCATTTGCTTCTCCGCTAATGGCCCTGTAACCCACAAATGAATTTTGACAACTCAATCCTAAACCCTAACCCCAAACCCTAAACCCTAAAAGCTAAGCCCTAAACCTCATCCAAGGAGTGGGGCTTAGATGCTTGTCTGAACTGCTGAGCTGTCCTTGGCCCGAAATATTTCCATCTCAACATCTTTGGGCTTAGAGTTTAAGGTTTGGGGTTTGGGGCTTAGGGTCTAGGGTTAATGGCTTAGGGCTTCTTGCTGCGCGGCGGCTGGAGTTAACATGTAGAAATGGCGCCCCAACACACCCAGGGTGTGGGGGGCGGCATATCTTGCGACGGCACATCTCCCGTGCCCAACAACCCAAGACTTGGTGTGTTGGTTTAATTCTTCCCACCCCCTGCTTACGCAAGCATCCACCCGTCTTTATTTCTTGTCCGGTTTCGGGCTGACGCCCTAAATTCCCACTTTTCTTTCTCTTTGCCGTGTTAGCCGCAGGGTTTGGTCGTGGGTTTCGCGTTTTGTTCGGGTTTAGGGTTTGGGGCTTAGGGTCTAGGGTTTAGGGTTCGGGGTTTAGCGGAAAGTAGGTGTCCCAAAGGGGTCTGTATGGGATTACAGGGCCTATATAGGGAGGAGGGGCATAAGAGTTTTTGTTGTAAGATCTTTGAGGGGTAAGTCTTGGGGCTCTTCCTCGGATCCGCAGTAGCAAGCTGTGTAGTACATTCGAGTCTCTAAATTACAGGCCTTATTTCCGTGAACCACCCATATCTTGTTGTTTTGGAATTTGAAGGTCAAAGGTGTAAGGCTTTGTTTGAATGAAGTTTGTCATTGTTTGCAAGCAAAGGGTTCTATTGCGTTCTGTTGGTTTCCAGATGCCTAGAAGCCTCTCAACACATGCTCATGAGCGGTATTTGCGGACGTAGAAGTTTCTGAGATGTTGGGGGTGGGTTGTAGGCTGATGTGTTGTGTGGCTTCTCAACAGTTTCGGCCCGCCTTAGTCCCAAACTGTGCAATTCTTGAAACAAGAGCCCAAAAGGGTACCCAGCTTTTTTTTATTGCAGAATTCAGTACGTATTGATCTTCTTCACTTCCTTCAAGGCCTCTAACCCATGTACCTATCAATGCCCCTGCAAGACAGGAAAATGTCACCAAAGTGGACGAGCAGTCAAAGATCTGTTTGCTCGGCCTCGTGTGCATGCAGTACTACTTTGCCCACATGCTTCTCTACGAAGTTGGCAGTGGGAGTCTCAGAAGCTAGTGAGGCAATGGTTTGGAGGAAGGCCTAGGGCACAGAAGCACTAGAAAATGGACCGGGGCTTTTTTGGTTTCGGCCTTTTGGGCCATTGCCCTTAAACTGCGGGACAGGGAGCGGATCCCCTAAATTCTACACCTTTGTCTCCTCGACCTGGACGCGCCATCCTCCCATGAGTAGTATTTTTTTGGGCACACTATGGATCGGAAAATTGGATAAGATTATATCATCATTTTGCGTATAGTTTTCTACAAGGCGAACATGGCCTTACTTGGTTCAGCCATCTTCTGATGTATCTCTTCAGTGAGTGTTCCATTCCGACACATCTGCCAATGTGGGGAATGTCAAACATGGGGTCAGATTACAGATTCAGTTTAAGAGCCTTACAAGCGGGTTTCCCAAAATTGGGGGTACCCTTGTGGGGCTTCTTAGTAAGGATTATAGTGTACTGGGGTCTATAGTGGGGTCCCATTAGCTTGAGGAACTACCACAACGCACAAATAGTTAAAGTGTTTGTTCCAAGGTAATCCCTCAACCCTAAACCCTAAACCCTAAACTGAGCAACAGGAGTAAGAGACAGGTCCGAGAGGTCAAGTTTGCACCTTGTCTTTTGGGGTCTGGGATGGTCTTCTGGTGTGTTTGCGCCCTTTTTTTGTGTAAATAAGGCCTGAACCCTAAACCCGGGCTGAGATCCATGTAAATCATACATAAACCCATGTAATCTCTATACTCCTTCTACAATCCGTATAACTAAGCCCTAAACCCTAGACCCTAAACCCCTAAACCCTAAACCCCGGACCGTAAACCCTAAACCCTAACCCCTAAACCCCTAAACCCGATTTCTGCAGAGGCGTCGAAGCAGCGGCAGAAGCTTTTCGGATGATGGATGAGCACTCGGGTGCCTGGGAGCCACGCGGTTTAGGGGTTCAGGGTTTGGGTTAAGGGTTGAGGGTTTAGACTTTAGCGTTAGGTTTTTGGTTTTGGGTTTAGGATTTAGGGTTTAGGGTTTTGGGTGTAGGGTGTAGGATTTAGGGAGTTTATTCAAGCTTGGTTGGCTCTAATGAAATCAACTTTTGCCCTGAAGTCCTACGCATGTGCTATGTAAGTGCCCAAATAACTGCCAATATCGTTCCGATTATTATTTTTTAGCACTGTATACTCTATATACTAGAATTATGCAAGAAGTCTATAGCCACAACATTGGTAATTATTTAGGCTCTACGCAGCTAAAAGTGTGGTCAACTGGGTAATTCGGATCTCCCTTCATTCCCAAGACGTGACCTTTGTCTCTAAACCCTAGACCCTTAACCCTACTAAGCCCTACTAAACCCTAAACCCTACTCGGCCCTACACCTTAAACAGGTGCTCTCCATCCCGACCTCTTCGACAAGGCCTCTGGCTATGGTGGCGGACTCAGACTTCGACAGGTTTCTAGGTAGGAAGCGTGGCTTAGGATTTAGGGTTTAGGGTTTAGGGGGATAAGTAATATTCCCTAAACATATGGGGATCGTCCAGAAATATATAAGCGCGGGGACGCATGATATATTATGAGTAAAGATATCATTAACTGTTTTGTGACATGCCTACCTAGCTTGGATTAGGCGACCTCAGCCGGGCTACTTTGAGGTTGAGGGTAAGCACAACCCAGTTACAGAGGTTGTATAGCGCCCCTTTTAAGAGGTGTTATAGGAAAATACAGGGATGGAGGTTGAGGGTAGTTCTACACCAATAATAATTGCTGTTACTTATACTTGTAAGTGCAAGTTCATCCATGCTACGGGATTTGGCAGACTCGTAACTGCGTTCTAAGTTGGGTACAGCCCCCGCGCATGAACAGTTGGATAATATTTATAGTATGCCTTTGCATATGAATATAGATATGTATAAGCCCTTAATATGACCCTTATAGTCGACTGTTAATGGGTGGGGGCAGGACCCAAGTTACAAGTGCAACGGTAGTTGGGATATATCTACCTTGAGCCTCCCGGTAGGTGAATTAATGTCTTTGATACGTTTGACCCAAAACCCTAAACCTTAAACCCCTGTGCATGGTAAAGGCTGTCACTATCAGAGGATCGCTAAACAGAGAGGGCCTTGACAGTCTGTGGTGGAGGGCCTGGAATTCAGATATATCAAGGGTAACGGTTGGATATTAGCCCCACCGTAGACCAGTCACCCAATCCTGTGATTGTAGCAATATCATGCCATTAATTCAATACTTAGGGTCCTGCATACGACTGTCATAGGGTGCCAGCAGTAGCCAAGGTAGGCGTCGAGTTTTGGGGGTTTGGGGTTTGACTCTCAGTTTCCGAGACTCTCATAGGTTTTCTTTGATGCAATTCTGTCTTTCAATCATTTTTCCTTGAGGGCAGTTGTGAGTAGGTGGGTGTCGAGGGACCTAAGCCAGCAACCCTATGCTCGACTTAGATGAGCTAAGTTGTATGAAGCCCTGAGCCTTAAGCCCTAAACCCCTAAACCGTACCCCTAAACCCCTAAACCCTAGGGTTTAGGGTTTAGGGTTTAGGGTTTAGGGATAAACCCCTAAACCCCTAAAACTCAAAAAAGCCTTCAACCCTAAACGGCTGGCTTGCGAAGCCTCTAACGGTTTGCGGTTTAGGATCAGCCGCGCAACCCGAGCGTATGTTCCCCACGCAAATGGGGGTTTCCCAAAATTAGGGGTACCATTTTGGGGCTCCCCATAATACGGATTGTAATATTTTGAGGTCGATAGTGGGGTCCCCCTATTTTGGGAAACTACCAAATATTAAACAGCCTCTGAAGCCTACTTCATCTTGGCTTCGACCCGTATGGGAGCTTCTCAACATATCCCCTATTTAATACCACCAGCTGGAGACCCCACATGAGCCATAATCTAAACTTCCTAAAGGGGAGTATATCAGGTATTATAGGGGACTACCCTAAGCATCCGCAGACATTCTAAAGGGATTATTGAGGTCCCCAGTTGTCATTGCTGACTGCACTTACCAGAAAACCCTAAACCCTAAACCGCGGTTTAGGGTTTAGGGTTTAGGGTTCATCAAAGGCTAGTTCTCGGGGGTCTGGGACTCGCAGTGCTTCGAGAGGATGACCATGGACATGTGGTAGTTTCCCAAAATTAGGGTACCCCAATATAGACCCCAATATATTTTAGTCCTTATTATGGGGACCCCCAAAAAGGTACCCTTAATTTTGGGAAACCCCCATGTAAGGTGCAGGTTTTGGCCTCTTTTTTTTTTGGTTTCCAAGGTGGAAGATGAGGAGGTGTATGATCTTCTTTGTCGAAGTTTCCTTGAAAAGACAGGGTTGGATCCAGCCAAAATTTCCAACGTCTGCATTGATGGCCACACAGGTGCCTTCGCCTCCATGCAACAGCATTTCTCTGCTGCTCGAATCCATCGCGATTTGCAGCATGTGAAGCAGAACATCAAAGACAACGAAACATAGATGTGGCGGAGTTCGCAGCCAAGCTTTCCCAGCCACACGAGTTTCACACCGTCTGGAAGGATACTGTGGGTCGCCTTTGTGATGAGTGTGTCAAGAAGACACTCAGTTGTGAACGACAAGATCTCAAACTTTCCTGAACGGTATCTTGATCCATATTCTAGGGTTTAAAGTTTAGGGCTGTTGTTAAGAGTCCATGGCAACAAAGTTTTTGGAATGGCCCCAAGTGACCAGCATGCAGCATGCAGGACTCTGCAGGGGTAGTTCCAAAACCTTCAACCTGAAACCCTTAACCGTAAGGCCTCTAAACCTCAAGCTGTAAATTTTACATGCATCCTAAGGCATAAATTCGAATTTTAGATCTTAGACCCTAAATCCTGAAGTTTAAACCCCCAACCCTAAGCCTTAAGCCCTGCACCCTAAACCCTAAACCGTAAGCCCTAAGCCCCTAAACCCTACACCCTAAACCCTAAAGCTTAAACCCCACACCCTAAGCCCTACACCCTTGAACCTAAATCCTAAATCGTGTGTGGAGGCAATATCTGGCCAATCACGGCTGATTTGATGGACAGCATGAGGCCGACCTTTAGGCAAAGCCGTCGAATTCGGCTTTAAGTCAGGGGTTTAGGGTTTAGGGTTTTGGGGATTTAGAGTTTTTAGGTTTTAGGGCGCTTCAGGGTTTTTAGGCTTTAGGGTTTTTAGGGGCTTCGGGTTCAGGGTTTTTAGGGTTTAGTTTTTTTTACGGCTTAATGTGTTTAGGTTTTCACGGTTTTTAGGGGTCAAGGATTTAGGGTTTTAAGGTTCCAGGGTTTTTAGGGGTTTGGAGGTTTAGGGGCTTGGGTTTAGGGTTCGAGCGTTTAGGGTTCAAGGTTTCCAGCTTAGAGGCCTCTTCGGAGGCTCGTTGGTAGTTATAAGCTTCTATGGAGGCTATATACGAGTTATGGGGATTATCTGTTTAGGGCTTCGGTTCATGGGGTAGTTATACATGGGGCTCCAAGGACGTCGATTTGCATTTGGGGGGCAACCCTGGATCCGGGATGTCTTACATTTTTCGGGTTAATGAACAACTTGCCAAGGACAACAGGTGTTGAACCTTTACAACAAACAATTCGAAACAAATCTAAGAACGCAGGACGTCCATCGTCCAGGTAGTTACACATCTCCTACTCGTCTCGCACTGATACCTGCCCTTGAGCTCTACTTTCAAAGATCTTCTACCTGATCCAGCGCCGGTTTAGGGCGCACCCTATTGCGTTCCCTTGGGCCCAATAGTGCCTGATCCAACTAGCCAGTCGTTGCAGCGGCCCTAACAAGATACAATCCCATGGACATCTCGTTTTCACCTTCCTCAAAATCTCGTTTGAGAAGCCTTCCAAGGTCTCGTTTCCGCCCTAAACTGGACCTTAGACCTTAAACCCTGAACCTTAAATCCTAAATCCTAAGCCCTAGACCTTAGACCTTAAATCCTGAACCCCAAATCCTACACCCAAAACCCTGAACCCTAGACCCTAAATCCTAAACCTTAACTTAAACCCTGAATCTTAGACCCTAAATCCTAAACCTTAACTTAAACCCTGAACCTTAGACCCTAAACTCTGAACCCAAGACTCTGAACCCTCCTAGACCCCTAAACCCTCAACCCCAAATCCCAAGCCTAACTCTCCCCCTCATGGAGGAGAGCTCTGCTGCGGGCTTCTGTGGGTGGCGGCCACGGCGGCGCGGACCGCCGGCGTCGGTTCAAGAGCCTTGTGGGGATCTGGGTGGCAGCGCTTGCTCCCTGAGCTCTAGGGTTAGGGGTTTAGGGACCCTAAACTCTAAACCCAGGGTTTTGGGTTCAGAATTCGAGGATTGGGGTTTAGGATTGTAGGGGGAAGGTGCAGGGCCTTGTGATGCCTTCAAGCAACCTTGATCCTGAGTCGGGCTGTAGCTTTGAATCAGCACATTGGGATTTTGTCAAGAATTTGGGGTCCCTTTGTCGAAGTCCCTAGATATAGATGTGTATGTACATATCTGTACGTATGCTGCAGTACTTTAGGGGATGCATGCTTAAAAGCGCACACCATCAACCCTGACTCCTCTGAACCCCAGCTTTGGTTGACTGGTGCTGGATTAGGGTTTAGGGTTTAGGGGTTTAGGGGTTTAGGGTTTAGGGTTGAGGAGCGCGTGAACGTAGGGAAAAGTATGAGATGGGGCTCTCTTAGCTTCCCCCAAGTCCTAAGGCTTAAGCTCTAAACCCGAAAGCCTGAACCCTATATAGTCCTCCTTAAGTAGATAGAATATGGCTTTGGGAATATTATAATAAGATCCCCATATACCCCATATGCTATCTACTTGAGGGGGACTATATCCGTTAAGCACCAGTCAGTTGATGTAGGAGTGCTTTTGGCCTCCATGACGGCGATTGGGCTCAGGCTCACCTCACGTTGGGGGAGGGGATTGCTCCCTTTTTGTGTGTTATTTCCATGGAATTCGAGCTAAGCAATCCAAGCTGTAATGCCTGCAAAGGCTCTTTTTGGGGGGGGTGCCTACGGAATGCTGTAGGGATTTATAGCAATGTTCATGAGGATTTTGGGATGGCATTTTGGACTTATAGTCCTTTCACACCTTTTGTGGCTTTCATGCTAGTTTCGGTGCCTATACCTGGCGACTGGTGAAGGTTTGGCATTTTGTGGTGAGGGCAGAGAGTTGAGGGTTAAGGGTGTAGGATTTTGGGTTAAAGGCATCGGGAGTATGATGTCGGGAAATGGGTAAATCCCCAAAGCATAAACAATAGCCAGTCAGTTTCCATTCTCTTTTCAACTACACCCCCGCCCAATTCCTCCATATATTCCTGTATATCCCTCATACCTGGACCTTACAGAACCCATAGCTGTCAAGCTTAACCCAAATCGGATGTGAACCCTAAACCCTTTAACCCTGAATTCCCCAAACCCTATATCCTCCTTTATAGCCGTACACAACCCTAATAAGCCCTAAACCCTAAACCATATATATATATATATACATACAAGCCCAAACCATATATATATATAACCCTCAACCGTATACATATATATACACACACACACCCTAAACCGCATATATATATATATAAATAAAAACATATAACCACAAAACATATATATATATACATATATATATATATTTATCCCCAGAAAACCCAAATCGGAGGTGTGGGGTGCTTGGCGGCCTGATGGAGCCACTCCTGGCTCCACGTGGCCTGGATTGAATGGGTGCAATACAGGGGCTTTTAAGATATTACTTGGCGGGTTTAGGGTTTAGAGTTTAGGGTTTAGGGTTTGGAGTTTAGAGTCTAGGGTTTAGGGTTTGGGTTTAGGGTTTAGGGTTTAGAGTTTAGAGTTTAGGGTTTTGGGTTTAGGGGGACTTAGTAAGTAGGTTAATACCCCCTTTAACTACCTGTGTATCATCCGTAATTCTCCTTATCATTAGCCGACTTACCAAGTTCCCCTGACTATGGCCCAGGAATAAGTGGGTTGGGGTTGAGGTTTAGGGTATATTGTGGTTCCTTAGTCAGGGGTTCGGGGAGGTATGTAGCACTCTAAAGGAGGGAGGGATGAAGGAGAGTCAAATGGAGAAGAAACGTGGACTTGGGGTTTAGGGTTTAGGGTTTAGGGTTGACAATGAAATGGGCACTAGGGTTAGGGTTTAGGGTTATGTAGTTGTACGGCCCAAGAGATTACCAACATCATTTCGATTTTTTTGGTACCCTGCGTAAACCAGTCCATACAAGGAACCTAGGACCATAACTTTAGTATTGATTTAGGGTTAGAAGCTTTTTAGGGGCTCGGGGCTTCAGGGTTCAGGTCGGCTGAGGGTTCAGGGTATAATTTTGCGGCTTTAACGCTTAGGAGCCCGATAGCTTCTGGATGCAAGTGGAAACCCTATAGTCCCCCTTAAGGAGATAGAATATGGGGTATATGGGGATCTTGTTATAATGTATCCAAAGTCATATTTTATCTACTTCAGGGGGATTATAAACCCTAACCTGAAAAGGGGGGGCCGCAGGGCACGGGCCCAATGCTCGGCACAAATTTCGTTCACGATTCGGTGGCGTCGGGCTTGGTGTCATCTGGCAGCCAGCCGGTGGTGAAAACGAGAGTGACAGAGTGATGGAAGTAATGATCACATCGCTCGTGCGGAGATTTTGGTCTGGGATGGCTGCAAAACACCATAAACCCTAAATTCTAGTACGTGACTGAGGCGAGTTCCTGACATAACCAAATTCTTAGACGCTAAGTAAGGAAACCCAGATTCCAACCCTCGCATGTGGAAGGCAAGCTCCAGGAGGAGTTACCACGAAGGGACGTTACAAATACCTTTTGTACTCCTGGCAGAATTCTCCATTCTATTCCTTTCGCCATGTCCTAAAACGCTACACCCTGAAACCCCTAAACCCGAAACCCTAAACCCTAAACCCTAAACCCTACCCTAAACCCTAAACCCCATAAATCCCGACCCGCAAACGCAGGCCCCGACATGGCCCAGGCAGCACACTCAAGGAGCTGGAACTCGGTTTAGGGTTTAGGGTTTAGGGTTTAGGGTTTGAGGTTCACTGGCTGCTTGGAGAATCGGGGGGGGACTTAAGCCCTAAACCCTAAACCCTTAGTAAGTAATATAGGGGCCCAAATAATTACCAATATTGGTAGGGTTTAGGGTTTAGGGCTTGAGGATAAGTGGCAACATCATGGTTCCATATTCCTTATATAATTCTGGTCTATGGTACCTCACAAGGACCTTTGGTAATTATTTAGGCCCCTGTAGTATACTAAACGGGAGGACTTAAGTTCCAACATGACCTACAGAGAGTATTAGGATACTTACCAGGTCCCCATGACCCTCCAAGTGGGAGGAATTGGGAGGTCAAGATTGAGGCGTTGGGTTCAGCAATTCAGAATGTAGGGTTGTGCGATTTAGAATGCTGGAGGATGTTTTCGTTTGGCTTGGGGCTTTGGGATTGGAAGTTGTTCTGAAGTTGGTGTGTTTTTTCCATGCCGAGCGATGTCTACAAGCTTGAGCGAATAATCCTAAACCCTGAACCGCCAGCAGGCGCTGAACAACTGGGTTGCTGTTCAGGAGACTTAGATGAAGTTAGAAGAAAGAGGTTCTGTAGTAAATAAAACGGTTTGCGGTATGACGCAAACTTAACTTGTTGCCAGCAACCCACCACTTTCCTTATTCGCCATACCCCAAACCCTAAACCCTAAAAGGCCCATATGAATCCTCGTCCGTGTGTTCCCTGAAGAACTCCGCCAAGTAGAAACCCTACACCCGATGCATTAATTAGGGTTTAGGGTTGAGGGTACAATCACTGCATCCCCCCCTTGCATGCCCCACATGCTTGCGGGCGTCATCTCGTCATACTCTCGAAGTGACACTCCACCCACGCTGCTACCTATCTGTCTATCTATCTATCTATTGATCTCTCTATCCATCTACCTACATAATTGTCTGTCTATCTTTAGCCTGTCTTGAGCCTTCAGAAATTTCAAGGTTATATAGCTACCATTGCCCCTGTATATGCGCCGCCTGAACTAATAATAGATTCATATCTCAATTACTAGCCCCCCGGGTCCTGTAATGTCGTTATAACTACGTTAGAATTACCAGATATTTGGGTCGTGGTTTTAATTACTCTAACCCTAGACCTGCATTGTCCTGTAACCCTCTTTAACGCGACCCTATCTGGCCTCTATAGCGTTGTTTTATGTACTCTGAGCCTCCAAATAATCACAAGAAGCTTTCTCCAACCCTAAACATTAAACCATCTTAGACCCTAAGCCTAAACTTGAAACCCTAAGATTTCAACCCCAAATCCTTCACCCAAAACCCTCAACCCTAAGCCCTAAACCGTAAATCTACTACGCTAAACCCCAAATCCGAAACCTTAAGCCAAGAACTCCAACTAGGAGCCTTTTGGGGCCGCCATGCCTGGAGCGCCCAAACCTAGCTTCCGGGTCTACGTGGCTCGGCCAGGTGTCTGGAGATTTGGCTTATGTATTGTTCGGGGTTTAGAGTGGTGCGAAAGCAGCCCTTGGCGAAGCCAGGAGCCATTCAGTGTTCCTTTTGAACTCAAGCAACATTATTTCCTCTCTAAGTCCGAGCTCAAAGAGGGTCTTCAGACACACAACTTCTCGATTGACGAGTGCGTGTCATCCTTTGCGCAGGGGAGGAGCTTGTTTCTACCTCATCACTCCCCTTTAAGCGAAGTTTAAGCCCTGAAATTAGAGAACCTTACATAAGGTAAGAGCCTGTGCTATTGACAGGTCCCTTCTAAAGCCCAGAGGCAAGTTCTTGCTATGCCGCCAGCACCCGTGCGGGTGAAGCGAGGAAAACTCGGAAAGCAGTCTAATGCTTCCACCTTATCCGCTCAAGACCCTTTCGTTCTTCCGGCTGCAGGAGTTTTCCCTGAAGGAGGTTCCAGCTGAATTTGGAACTCTGTGCGCTCAGTCCACAGTTGGCTGTGAGCCAGTCTTCTTGGATTTGCCATCCAGATACTATCACGAATCTCGACATGCTGGCTTCCGATTCCGATCCGCATCACTGTACATCGTTGTCCAGTTATGCTGCAGATTTCCGAAAGCGGGAAAGAAGTTGGCACAAAGAGACTCTTCCTTGCTTGCACATGCCAACGGACCAATGCATTACAGCTAGGCCACACTTCCCAAAGGTCATGGTCATATGCAATCACAACCTTCAACGTTGGCAAGCCGAAGTCCAAGGCTATCAAGCTTTGCTGGGCACGCAGAGAAGTCTCTCTACTGGTCCCTCCAAGAAGGCTAATCAGTGCTTCCCGAACACAGCCCTCGACGCTATCCCGGTCCCCTTGCGGTTCCTGCTGAAAACCACGGAGAAAGTCGCTTGAACGCACCACGTCAAGAACTCCCATCCCAACAGAAGGATACCTATAAAAAAAACCCACTGAGAAACCCACAACAAGAAGAAAGAAGTTTCCTCCTCCGAGCTCTCTAGCTCCGTTTCCTGTTCCTGCGCCTCTGCTGTGGCGGGGAGTTGCGAAGCAAGATAAATGCACAACGGAGTCTTGACTGCGTTTGACATGTCAACTGAAACATCACTGACCTCACCCGTCAGGACGTACTCAGCCAAACGCAACAACGACTTCATCCTACTCCATGCCATGGATTTGGTTAGGATATCTGATAACATCTCATGGCGTGGGAAGTGGTTAATGCACAAGACACCCTGCTCAATCGCCTCTCTAAAGTCATTAGCCCGGAGACGGAGATGCCTAGTCCTCCAGGCTCCTCCTGGTAACGCCAGGAGATGCGTGCAAGCAAGGTTGTCGACATTGAGGACCCATCGCGGCTCACACTGTGTAAGCTCAATCCAAATAGGATTCAATGCTCTCCCCAATGTCATGGACTCCACGACCGACACCATCTCGCTCTCAGCGGTGCTCACGCAAACCAAACTTTGACGAAAGGAATGCCACGACACCAAGCCTCCAGCCAGCACCAAAGCCACACCCGACTGGCTGCGTCCGTCCGCCTGCCTGAAGGAGGCGTCGCTCCAACTCTCCACCACGTCCTGCTCCCTTTGGTACCTCAGTACCTGATCTCCAGACCATGGCTCTTGGAAGCTGCCGTACCTGAGCCGTAGTGTCGATGTTCTTGCCAGATGCTGAAATACGAGCAGTGCGTCGTAAACCCCCTGTGGGAGCTTGGACAGTAACTGCCTCAACCGACACACGTGGTAGCAAATGTCCATCCTGGTTCTGCCTGATAGCCACAGCAACTCTCCAGTGACTTTCTGAGCCCGTTGCAATGCTGTAGGTTTCCGGCTCCTCATATCCATCACGGAAAGTCGGAAGCTCACCGATTGCATGGCCAACATGGTATTGGTTTAGCAGCTCCATGAAACAGTCGTCTTGGTGCAGACGCCAAGATCCATCCTGATCCAGTTCGATCTGTACTCCACAGATCTTGATTCCATCCTCCAACCAGGCTGGGTCGGCCAGTTTCCAAAGACCTGAAAGGGCCCGGTAGAAGTCCTGTTGACATTTCCAGTATTCCTTTCCCCAGAGTCAACTTCATGAGCAGCATCAGGGACATACCCTGGTTGCTGTGCCGCCTGCTCTGTATCTGCAGAATGAATGTGAAAGCCCTGAAGAAACAGCCCATTGCGCCATATGCTCCCAATCCCTCGGCCTCGCTCTCATCAACTCTAGCTCAGCCCTTGCCCCTTCACTCCAGAATGGATGGCCCTGAAGGGACCCATTATCGTCTTCCAGAGACACGCTTTGTGGCAAAGTTGCTGGTGCTAAAAAAGTAGCAGGTCCAGTTGGATGTGCCGGAATCATTTGGTTTTCATCTTGCTCCGAGCTTACTTCAGGCTCATCTGCAGAATCCTGAACTCAAGCAACATTATTTCCTCTCTAAGTCCGAGCTCAAAGAGGGTCTTCAGACACACAACTTCTCGATTGACGAGTGCGTGTCATCCTTTGCGCAGGGGAGGAGCTTGTTTCTACCTCA
>CAJNIZ010004391.1:66914-122232 GCA_905231905.1 Symbiodinium pilosum | reverse complement strand
GGTGCTGGTGCTAGGCTCGGGATGCTGACATGTTGTGCGCAGGTGCTAGTGTACTTGTGCTGGAGCTGGCAGCTGCAGCAGCGGCGTAGTTGCGGCGGCGTAGGCAGTAGTGCTGATGCTGGTGGCGGTGGCGGTGGCGGCGGCGGTGGCAGCAGTGGTGGCGGCGGCAGCAGCAGCATAATTGGTACCAAATCAGATTTTTACGAGCGATTTAATGATGCCATTCCTCTTGTTTTGGCTTCTGCTTCTACCATGGGTGACACAACCCTACTCAGTGGTGGCAAGTGACCTTCAAGAGTTCTGCGAATGGTGGGGGTGGATGATTTGAGCAGCTTCCCTTCAGGCCAACAGCAGCAACAGACATTGCGCCTGGTGTCTGGCTTAAACTCCACACGTTTGCTTTTTCTTGTCGCATGCCTGGGAAGAGAACCTATCTGATGCAAGTACCACGTGAGGTCTGGCCCACATCAAACAGATGAAGGTTATCAGCTACTTGCTGCATTAGACCTCACCCAGCAGTGGCTTCCTTGGCTTGAGAAAGCCCGCTCTTCCTGCTCAGTTATAAGTCCTATCTAACCTCAACATCGTCCCAAAGGAAAGGGACAATAACATAACCCTTACATAGTCCTCTATAAACCTATATGGACCGTTTAAAGGGACCCACTATCACCCCTACGGTCCCAATATGGCTTCAGGGGACCCTAAAACCTAAACCCTAAGCAAGCAGCTCAGGTACTGGTATTGCTCCGCGGACGGGACCAGTAGCTGGTTGGATCCTTTTGTGGAGGCAGCGAGAGAGCGTACCGTCAGGTTCCTCGCCAAAACCTAAACTCCGGAATCCCAAACTAGAGGGCTATGACCCATTAGAGTACTTTCCAGTATCCCAATATAACCCCAATATATAGGAGTTATAGTAGTGGTTTTATAGGCGCTATATGGGGGTGTATACTCAAACCCAAGCCCCAAGCTCTAAACTCTGAAGCCCTAGACCCTAAACTTCCTAAACCCTATGCCCGAAACTTGAAGTTTTTACGTAGGCCCCGGCAGGTGCATTAGTTTTCGAAATTCGGCCCTCGTTTCTGCAACCTAGAGTACTGATACTATGTGGGTAGCCGGAAAGGGCCCAAAATAGCTTGTGTACCCCACACGGCGTAAAACAACAGAGCCACATGGTAGAGCAACAGTCAATCTCAACTCGCATGAAAGACCAGTTCGGGCCGTGCTTCAGACTTTTTAACACTTCGTAAAGCGACTCCTTTGTACTGGGATGTCCCTGGCAACAACTTAATTCTTATGCACCATAAACCCCGAAGAATGAGATTTTTATAAGGCCAATCACTGTTGAGAAGCGCCCCATGGGGGAATGTACGAGCAGGCACAGTGCCCAGTGACCAAGTCTTCGAGAAGGGTGACATTCTGTTGGCACTGTTTTGTGACAGCAGCAGGCCTAGGCCCTTGACTTCTGTGTCCACACAAGACACTAAGCCCGAAGACCCCCTGGAAGCCAGATGGTAAAATGCCTTAGCTGTAAAAAAATAACAGCGTATCGTATAAAGTGTAGACTAAGCTAGTGTTTCGTGACATACATGAGGTCTGTGCTGATGTCCCGTCTACTGGCGCCTTACGCAGACAGCTTGAAGGCCATTGGCGATGGCCTGAGCCTCAGAATGCCAATACCATTGTCAGCGCCTGCGGTCTTCTTTCTTTGATGATTTGGAATAGGATTTCCGAGCCATCGCAGCGGTTTTGAGAAATGGCAGCTGCAAACCGTCAGATCAGTAATCAGTCATTTTTTCTGCTGGCCTTTCCCTGATTGCAGCCTCGCGGTGCAGTGCAGTTCTCCCACTTGAGGTGAGAAGGCTGACGCCGAAACGACAGCGCGCACAGAAAGCTGCGGAGCTGTGAGTGCCCCTCGTTGTGGCTTACCAGTGGCCAGATGTGGCCAGTACTAGTGAGAGGCAATGCTAGGCAGAATCATGCTAATAACAGAGCGGCAGTAACTTCAGTTGCCAAGAAGAGAAGACGTCGTAGCAGAGCGGCAGCACCAAGGAGAGCAGCACTCCCAGAGAGGCGCGCAGGCCCTCCTTGTCGGAATCATCAACGCCAACGCCCAGAGATGCAATACAAGAGGAGGCCGGAGGTTGACAAATTCTCAGGCGAGATGCCGCCATGAGATTTGGTGAGTTTGATGTTGGGCAATGTTTGGTGTTCACCCTGCGGCACCATCTTCGTGTTCTGCTATGCTGCATTGTTTCCCGAAGCTGCGGAAGGCAGTTGAAGAGAAAGATCCGCTCGAAAACGCAGCGGCAAGTGGGCAATTTCAGGACCTGACTTCTTATTGGTGTACGCAGGTGCTGCTGGCTGGCAATAATGCAGCAGATGCTAAATTTCTGCCATATTGTTTGCGCAGGGGTAAACAACTTTCATATGTGACGCCGGACTCCGACTATATCCCATGCTTCGCAGGATGGGCTCCGACTCGTCCAGGGTGCCTGCAGGGCGTATCTGCACCGCCAAGATCTCCTCCGTGCAATGCACAAGGCAGGTGAGGAGGCCGGAACGGTGCTGATGACTCTGATGTAGATGCTTTTCTGGCCTTGGACGAAGAGGGTTTTCAGCACTTGGCATATGAATGCGTAGCATGTCGTCTGTGGGTCATGGGGCACAAGTACCCCGACGCATGCCATGTTGCAACAGATGCCACAAGCAAGCCGCCAAGAGCCACAGGCTGCTGCCGCGAAAGGTCTGCAGGCAGCTTGTCGAAGCCACCTTTGCCGGCAGCTCTTGTGGCGACAGCAGGTTGCTACTGTTGAGGCGCCCCTCCGCATTCCTTACACTTCTGCAGTCCTGCAGCCTGTACGGCTGGTTCAGGACTCCGCTGCGAGGACTTTGCAAAAGTTCTGCCGAGTCCACCTGTCTCGGCTGGAGGCCAGCACGCACAGGGGTTCATTCCTACTGCGGGCTTTACTGACTAGATACCTTGATTCTACTTTCTTGAATGCTATGGTGCTAGAAGTAGCTCCTGAGCGCCGCAGCACTGGAAGCACTGGAATCACCGACAGCTTCCTTGTTTGCCAATCTGTCTGCTGCGTGCAGGTGAAGCAGAGCCACAGAGCGGCTCAGGACTGCCAAATTTACTAGTTCTTAACAGGGAATAGGGGAATATAATCCCTATAGTCCCTACAGAATATATTTCACTATTCCCTACTAAGAGCCAGGAAGTTTTGATCGGAGTTTGTGAGAGAACTGCATTCTGTAGCTTGGACTGGACTCCGGCCCAGTATCCTTATCGCCACCAAGGTGCAGTCCTCAACCAAAGCGTGCGTCATGAAATTCTTTGGGATGGGCGGTTAGATAGGGATAGTGGAAAATAAGATGTAAACTACTATAATCGGGTTATCTAGGGTTATTATAGGGATAATGGAAAACAAAATGAAAGCTGAGTTTCTCAATCTATGAGGTTCCCGCAAGTTAGTACTAGGGAGTCTACGGCTTGAGCAGGAGCAGAATGCTGCGGCTCTTCTGCTGGGCTCGAGCCGCCGCATGCTTTGCCAACTCCATCTCCAGCAGGCCGCACGGTCGAAAGCAGAGGACATGGGCCTCATTCAGAGAGTTTGGCGCGTCAGGCTTGTTATGTCACAGCCCGCTCAGTCATATTTTGCTCACGAGTATAACTCTGCCAGGTTCAGCTCACAGACTGTGAGTTCTTGCAGTAGACGAACAGATCTCCTGGGCTGTGTTCTGCAAGACTGGCTACGCATGCAACGCGACACAGGTCGGTAGAAATTTGCTGGCTTTCTGCATGTCTATGCATGGCATCCAGTACACAGCCTTCGTTTGCCAGCAGGACGTTGCTGCGCGCTGCTTGCAGAGGGCAGCGCGCACATTCCTATCTGCTGCGACTGCACTGCACGCTGAGGACCCGCAGTGGAGCTCATCTCATTAAATCCCATCATTGATGTGCCGCGCTTATGTAAACCTAAACCTGGTTGTCTGTTGGTAAGGCTGACACTGAATGTACTAAGACACTGGTCACATTTGGTCACCATGAAGATATTGTCCACGGATGGGCTGCTTGCCACCTGCCCGCAGGAGGCTGCGATAGCATCACGTGCCACTGCGGCATGCTGCGTCCAGAAGCACTGGCGGGGCCACAAGGACCGGCGCTGGCTTGAGGAGAGCGGAAGAGAAGCTAGGCTGCAACAATCATTGCTGCAGCCAAGACGGAACAGTAACATGCTGGCAATGGTGACAGCTCAATCTTAAGTGCGCGACTTCTTCTACGGTAGTATTCTTGCAAGGCCAAAAAGCAATCAGCAGGCACAATTGTCTCCCTAATCAGGCTCAAGCGCTGGTTGCAATAACAGTTTTGCCAAAGTAACACCGAGGATGCACGGACTCCCACAGATTTAATCCGAAGCCATAGCCGTACTCCGAAACCTCAAAATCCCAAATCTAACTCTACTCAGGAAATGCTTTCCGTGTTGCGGAGACAGAGGAGAAAGGCCAGGCATACCAAACAGAAGGTTTCAGAGTCCTCGTGGATCCCTAACTACATCAGTTTAGGGTTAGGGTGGGCTAAGAGTTTAGGGTATGGGGACAGGTAAGCAGGGCCCCCTAAGCGTGCTCCAGAAGGACAGGATCGTGCTAGGGGGAATTCTGACAGTTTATCTTCACCAAGTTCAAGCCAAATGAAGACCATGTCAAGCGGAAGAGTATCGATGCAAACAGAACAAAACACTTGCATAAAATTGCATATATATTTATATGTATATGAGCGAGAGGTTAAATGCTGCGCCTCAGTCAGATACTTTCGGGTTATCTCGTAGATGGTTTGGCGCCAAAACCCTGTAAACCTAAGGGGTAACCCAAAACAGAAGGCAACATTCCGAGATAAGGCTTCCCACGAAAGTCCTGTCCCACTCTACTCCTTTGATCAGAGGACTTTGGGGAATCCACATCCAAAATTAGGACCCTATCAAGTCATATGGGCACCAAGCAATGTAGAACGTAGCATAACCAACCATTGATATTCATGAGGCGACCAAAACCCTGTAAACCGAAGGGGTAACCCAAAACCGAAGGCAACATTCCGAGATAACATTTTGTTCATCTAATTTTGCCGATGGCTCACATCCGTAGGACCCCTGAGGTCTCCGGTTCCCAGAAGCTGGCATATGTGAAACATACGGAATCCTTGGTCAGAAGTAACTGGAGCCGTACAAAGGCCACTGCCAGGTGAAGCTCACTTAGCACTGTAGTTTTATAGAGATTTTACAGGTCCCAAAAATGCCAAGATTATGCTCCAGGTTCCTTGTATACTTGTGGTAGACAATGCTTGCAATGGAGTTTACCATGATATTGCTAATTATGTGGGCTGCCCTACATTAAACCCTCCATAAACCCTTGACAAACCCAGTGTTCATTTCATGTTCAACGCTCTTTTCCATTGCATTTTTTACAGTACCTATTCGTACTTATTCAGGCCCCCGAACCCCAAATGCTAAAACACAAAAGGCCCTAATAGACCCTAAAGCCTAAACCTTAAAAAAGCCTAAACCCTAAACCTGAAGCCCCCAAAAAACCTAGGCCCCAAACCCTAACACCCTACACCAGAAAACCCTAAACCCTGTATGCCCCTATGTTAAACATTTATAGTCCCACTTAAGTAGATAGAATATGGGGTACGCGGATCTTATTATAAAATACCCAAAGCCATATTCTATCTACTATTTCAGCAGAGGGACCATACGCTTCAAGAAGCTGAGGAAGCTACCCGATTGCGAGGCTAGCTTTAAGGCCTGGCTTTCCTTGTGAAGGTCTACTACTATTTGCTTAAGAACCACCCAAAAATGTTCTTCCTTAGAAGGGTAATCTTGGGATTATATTTTTTAAGGGTTAAGGGTTCTTAAGCAAATAGTAGTTTAGGATTTATAGGGTTTAGCTCTTGGGCCCGGGGCATGAGATATGGCCCTTAACATCTAGGGTACCCCGATCCGTCCTTTAAAAGTACACTGTAGACAGATGCTATTGTTCCGTACTTCATTAAACCCTAAACCCTAAACCCAAACCCTAAACCAATTTGAAGGAAACTGTTTTTCACAAAGGTGGGTTTTCCTTGCCATATGCGTAAAGCAAGTGCCAAGAAACCTCACGCCAAGGACTCCCCAAATGTACTATAGTCTAAACTCCTTAAAGGGGGGTTATATGGGGGAATATATAGGGGACTATTATAGGGGTTATGAAGGGGGATGCTAGGAGTTTAGACTATGGCTCAAATGTAGACCCATGGTTCCCAGAAAGTCCAAAACGTCGGCACGCTCCTGAAGTTAACCTCTTGCAAGGGAGCAGCGAGCTCAGCCACTGTCTAGCCCTATATTCCCCCAAAGCCCCATTCCTTAGGAGGACCCCCCACCCTGTAGTAGTGGCATATTGGGAATAGAAGAGGACCCTAATATCATCCTTATTATCCATAATGTTCACTATTACTGGGTGGGGGGTCCACCTAATCTATTCCCGAAAACTTTTTGCAATCCACATATCATCACTTCGCAGTCTCAGTATCATCCTTGTTACTCCCTCTTCTGAAGAGAACGAACACCCTGAGAGTGGTAACTACTTGCCATAACTAGGGTTTACGGTTAGGGCAACCTCAATATAGACTCAAACATATTAGGATCCGCATTATGGAAAGCCCTCAAAAAGGGACCCCTGATTTTTGGAAACCCTAGTCCCTATCATACCCTATGAAGTTCAATGTTCCATGTCAAGTTCCATGTTCTTTTCCATTTGATTACCCACCATTGTGTGTATGTATACACATATATATATATTAATATCTGTATTAGTATAAACCTCTAAGTCCCTAAATCCTGAAACACCTACACCCTTAAACCCCTAAACCTTGCTTCCTGACTGCCTCCTATAGGGGCCCGTTTTGCTGGACAGGACATTCATTGCTGGCTGTGCCTGCACTTGAGCGATGCGCGTGTCTAAACCCTAAGCTTTCAACGGACCGGACAGATTTTGCCGTGGCTGCTTTGTGCGATGCGCGTGTCTAAACCTGAATTGCCAGGTCAGGAGCATCTCTGACTTGGATTCCAAGACAGGCTGCGGGCACACTGGGTGCTGTTGTTTATTCCCTTAAAGGGTCCAAGTACCCAAAAATCAGGTACTTTGGATTTTGGTGATAGTAACTGTAGTGCAGGTTTGGGGTAAGTATATGATGATTGGGTACTTGGACCCTTAGGTGTATGTAGAAGCCTTTTGGATACGAGCTCGTTGCTTATATGGGATTTAGGGTTTAGGGTGCAGGGGCATTCTGAAAAGAAACCTTATTTAGAACGATAGCTCACCGCTTATGAGGGTCCAGATAGGAGTGGATGAACATGTAGAGGGCTTAGCGTTTACTGTATCAGGGTTTTGGTTTCAGGATTTAGGTTTTTTCTTCAAGTTACATGAAGCTAGGCGACGGCTTGCAGCAGCCGAAGAATTCACCGCTTCTCAACGCTCGCACCTTCATGTGGAGACTAGGCTCCCCTTCTGCGCGGTTATATATATATATATGTATTAGGGTTATATTGGGGTTATATGGCGATAATGGAAGAGAGAATGGAAACTACCATAGAATAGTGGGGTTATAGGACTTTTTGGAAAAGAAAATGGAAGCTACTATAATGTGTTATATCGGGTTTAGGGGTATGGTCCGCATCTTTAGGACAAAGGATGCCTCTTTGGAGAAGCATTCTAGTAGGCATCTAAACCTCCCAAGTGCCCCTAGTGACAGAATATGTGCCCATCATATTGGAGTTCAAGGTTAGAGTCACCCTTAAGTAGATAGAATATGGGGTATATGGGGACATTTTTATAACCTACCCAAAGTCATATTCTATCTACTCAAGGGGGACTATCTTGTTATGAGGTTGTTGTCTAGAGCCTCTCTCAGGTTGCAGATGGTTTTGAGATAGATTCCCTGAATTGGGGGATCCCAATATCGACCCCAAGATGCTATAATCCTTATTATGGGGAACCTTAAAATGGTACCACTCATTTTGGGAAACCTTGATTTCCGGTGTAGGACCGGTGTAGGAGGTCTGCAACTATTTTCGTCCTTTCGGGGGTGAGTGCAAGCGGTTAAAAGGCTTCGGCTAGTCCAGAGTTGTTCAACGTTCTCCTGGCGTTGGGGAAATAGGCAAACAACCACTTGAAACCCTAAACCCCTAAACCCTAAACCCTAGGAAGTTGTCAAGGAATCGCTGCACCAGCCTCCTGAGAAGATGGGCTTTTAAGCAGCTGCCTCGGCCCATGAACCCGACCTAAACCCGGGAAGTCATGTGTCATGTTCCATTTGATTCTCCATTGTTGGTATCAGCTTATGCTTCTAAACTCTGTATGTCCCCATATGTCTAGGTAAGCTTCGGGGGTGTCCTAAATGTGCAAATCATGGTCAGAAAGGCTGTAGTGACTTTAGTGAAGCTTTCTGATTTCACTTGCTTGGTACAGCCCAAGCAGTGCCTCCATTTTTCTGCACGTCAAGTCGTCATACACCTGGTCCCTTGCAGGAACTGCTTCGTAAGCCTCTAAGATTGCAAGCATCTCAAATGTCAAGTCCTAAGCCTTGCAAACTCCAAATGCTGGGCCTTGGCATCGCCTTCAAGCATGCGTGGACTCTACCAAGCCAGGCACCTTCCTAGCAGACTTCCAGCTGGAGCTCAATTGGGTAGCGGCCTCATAGGTTTGGTTTCAGGCTTCGGGCTTGGGGTCCATGTCCCTTTGAAGGTAGCACCTTCAGCCACATGGCACGTTAAGAGTCTTAGTCTTAAGATGTTTTGGACCAGGTCCTCGTTGGTTGTGGCTGCAGGCTTGAGGCTCCCCGACTTACCTAAGAAGAGGCTGGGCGGCTGTGAAGGAACTTGAGATTAAGTTACCATCATATGGGTATATCCTAATATTCCTTCTTGTAGTAACTTACTTGAAGTTCCTGAACAGCAAGCCAGAGCAGGGGCTGGCGGGGTTCAAACTTAAGGTGGGCAACTTGAGGTTAATGTAGACCCTTAATTAATACACCCCCTCCTTTAAAGGGCCTAAATACCAGGATCCCTACTATGACCCCTATGAAGGGGAGGGGTCTTATTAATCCCTAAACCCTAAACCCTATTCCTGCTCACAATTGTCAAGGCACTTCTGAGCCTACCCCAAGGGCTCCTATGTAGTTCCTTTTTGGGCTTGTTATAGTCTTTTTGGTGAGGGGTTATAATATAGGGTTTAGGGTTTAGGGTTTAGGGTTTATATAATATACTACCCAAAAAGGAACTACACTGGAGGTTCTGGGTAGGCTTTCTTTCATCATGTTAGTTGGGGATGGTTTCCAGCTTTTGTGTCACTGCATCTCACGCAATCTGGCCTCTCGCCTCATTAATTTGGCGTTTAAACCATATCTCTCTCTCTCTCTCTTTCTGCCCGGCGTTCTGCCTGTTTTGTTTTCCGTATGTGCAACTCAAGCGTAGAAAAAGCAATACACATGCTGAAAACTGCATATGCAGGGGGCGGAGGGGGGGGGGATTCCCAAAACTACAGCTCGTTTTTCAATGGTTTCTATGGCAAGGGCTACAGCTTCGTGAGGTCTATGGGGCGTCCTGTGTTCATGGTACCCCCATTTTAGGAATGTGCGGTTGACGCTTCTGGCTTCGAACTGCACGTCAAAAATCAAGCGCTTCTCCAGAGACTTCTTGAACATTAACCTAGATGAGTGGTTGGGAAAAAAGGGGTGCCCCTGGTGTAACCCCAACGTGCCACAGTCTTCATTCTAGGTGAAAGAGGAACCGATGTTTTCTGGACACTCGGGCCCATCCTTGAAAACGCTCAGAAGACATTGCTGCAATTAAACTAGCGCGGGGGATGCGATTTCAGACCCAAATCCTGGATCTCAAAATTGCAGATGTAGGAGCTTCCACAAATAGAGGGCCTGGACAGATATTCCTGTATACTATTCTGATTATAAGGACTCCCCGAAAAAGAGCCCGTAGTTGTCAGGAATGCCCACATCATGAGGCCTGCTCAGGCTGTTCGATTCGTAGGGCCGATGAGGAGGCCGTAACTATGAGGATGTAAGTACTGCAACCAAGGCCAAGAGCAGCAAAACCTGTTCTTACCATAGGGGTTATATTGGGAGTATATAGAAGTTATACAGGGGTTATATAGGGTTATATTGGGATTATATAGGGGTCATATAGGGAGTTGCAGACAGCCCATGATAATAGCAGCGTTTATAGCAGCGTTTTGGGTGAAAGGCTATTGTTATGGGTATTGGGCAGGTCCAGGTACAAGGCCAGCCCTGAGCCATAAACCCTCAAAACCCGAGCTTTAGGTGGATGCTGGACTTCAGCGTGACACACACTATACGGAGGAAGCGGAAGTCTTTCACAGTTTGTCAAAACAACGGGTCTCAAGTACCCATATGGTAGGCTTTTAGGGTTTAGGGTCGGAGTGTCCAAAGGGTCCTAAGTACCCATATAGGGAATATTTATCCATACCATAGTTGAAGTTCCTAATACAGAGCCCATGCTTTGTATTTTGTCTTATGTGAATATCTTGGACCTGTTGAGCAAGTTGTTGTACGCTACATGACAAGGTGTGTTAATTCTCAGATATTCTCGCTAAGGGCTTTCTGCTCAGGCGTTCTATGCCAATGAAGCTTCTTAATCCTGATCGTTTCAGACTGCTTAGATTACCAAAATCCTGAAGAGAGGACAGACGAATAAGAGGGGGTCTCTCTAGAAATTCAGATATGAGGTAGTCAGAGCTTCATTTTGGCATGATCTTGATGGAAGGTACATGCCCGGTGGCTAGGACAATGCTCCAAGCTCCAAGAGTACACGGCCCTGAAGCAAAAGGCTTACGATGCTACTTCTTTTTTATACGCAAGTTCCCATCATTTTTCAGAAGATAGTCACGTGCACAAGAAACGAAAGACAGTTCAATTGTTCAAGCCGCCAGCAGTGTTAGACAGGCAGCATGGATGGTAGCAGAGGAGACTTTCGAAGTTCCCTCAACCTATGAGTCGCAAATCGCAAAACCCAAAGCTCTGACCAGGAGACTTATGAGCTGGAATCTTTTGATGCGTGTGCAAAACATCCATGTACGACTTTCTTCGATGTAGGCCATGATGATCTTCTCCAGCAAGTAGGAAACCCGGAACCCTAAGTCTGTGCCTGTAACCCCAATTACCTACAGTTTTATGGGTTTCACCTACTAAGCTTTAGATAATTGGATTTGCGAAGCCCTGAGCCGTAAACTCATGTTTTCCCGTACTACCCCCCTCTCTACAACCCCAACGGTTTCCCCCTAATTAATTTCAATTGGGCCTATTTCTCCCTAGATAACTTTAATTAAAGGGGGAACTTAGGGGTGGGTTAGTCTAGAGGGGGTAATAGGAGAACCCATGATAAACTCCCACCCTTAAGCCCTAACCCCAAACCCCAAGCCCTAAACGATCAACCCTAAGCCCTAAACCCTCAACCCTAAGCCCTAACCCCTAAGACTCCAAGCCTTAAACCCTAAACCCTAAGCCATAAACCCTAAACCCTAAAGCAGTACAGCCTGCCAGAGCCTTGGTAACCCCAGAGTCCTCAATCATTGCAAGCCTGTATCCGTGTTACGCCCTAGTACCTTCGGTTTAGGGTTTAGGGGTTAGGTTCCTCCTTCATGGACCTGCAAAGAAAACCCAAATGAGCAAAATTAGAGGAGAAGGCTGGGGGAACGTATAGAGGGGGGTGGCTGGGTCACCCATACTACTGTGGGTTCTTAACCCTAGATCCCTTAAACCGAAACACATAAGCCCTAAATCCCTAAACCCTAAATCCCTAAACCCTAAATCCCTAAACTCTACATCCCTAAACCCTAAATCCCTAAACCCTAGATCCCTAAACCCTAGATCCCTAAACCCTAATGGGCATAAGATCCTCTCTGCAAGGTAAAGCCCCAAACCCAAAGCACAGCGAGGACTACCAGTCGCAGACTTTGCAGCTTTTCCCGGCTTGGGCGCCCAACAGGGTCTTGATTTTGCTGTTTAGGGTTTTGGGCTTTTGGGGTTTGGGGATGGGTAGCGGTTACAACAATCCTCTTGATGTCTGATGAGGGCATGGGAGGATGGAGTGGCAACGTGCAAGGACTCGTGATGACATAAAAAGTAGAGCTGTTACCTCGAACCCCGAAGGAAGTGTACAGCAGTAGTCACCTTGTTGACCGTTTTGTGGTGGATTGGCAATCCTTTCGACTGTTTCAGACGGGCCAGGTACGTTTGCATTATAGAATTGATTCAAGCTCGTTTTGTACAGTTTCCGCCCAAAGGCACATGCTCTGCCCAACGGCAATCAGCTCCAGGTCTCATTGGGTCTACGAAGGGGAGTGGGTTGTTCAGGATGTTATCTGGACCTCCCAAATACCTAAACTGAAGCTTCTGCACATGTCTGAAGCCCGATATTCAAACCCCAAGCCTTCATAATATGAAGGAGCTTGGTCGGCTAGGCTACTTGAGCCGTGAATCGCGGCACCTAAGCCTATAAGCCCGCAGGTCCAGAGGCCTTGCGAGCCCAATCGATATCAACCCTTACAGATTCTGGGGCTCAGGGTAGAGCATGGGATGTTTAGGGTTAAGTCAAGCTAATCAAGAACCGCGGGGGTAATTTCAGGCGGAAGTAGATCCCCCGATATGTTTGAAGCACACTAAATCCCTGACACCGCTTCAGGCATTTGAGTCGCACATCTTCAGTCCGGAGGCACAAGCTGCACTGGGTTGCACCTGGAGGGCATGTGAATTTCTGAACGTCTGGTCTAAGTTGTGAGATGACGGACTCAGGGCTGAGGGCTCCATGTTGCTGCACAGACTTGTATTGAAAAATGGCTTGAGCACGACACAAGGAAGATGTCTTCGTAAAGTGGGTTCATAAGCACACTTCTGGGGCTGCTTGCTTGCTTGCTCGGCTGGGGACTTCTCAAAACTCCGGACCTGGCCCCTTTCATGAGGACCGCGTTGAGGTCGAGGTGTATGAAATGTAGAGCTTGATCTTAAGCAACACCCTGTGCATTCCATGTATTTAGCGTCTGCTCCAGGCAGCGCGGTGGAGGAGATTTTCTCCTTCAAAGGGCATCCCCACCGCACCAGCATGTTGGCACAAATGGCTCTTTCATTTCTTGAAGCCGAATTCGTAAACCCTAAGCCCCACAAAACTTTACGGTGACGGTTTTAAAACATGTGGAGGGCGGCCAAGGCCTTGCCGAGTTTGAGGTAGTATGATAAGTTAATTTAAATCCGGATATGTACTTTCTTGGGCCGTCTGCAAGATGTCGTATGTAGCACTTTACAGTACGCCACTCAGCGTTTGGATCCTTGTGCAGCCCCAGAGACCTAAAGTATGCAGCCCCAGACTTCCAGCCCTCCAACCCTCCAGCGCTCGAACCCTTCAACCCCCGAACTCCAGCCCTCCTGTAGCCCACCCTTCCAGCCTTCCAACCTTCCAGCCCTCCAGCTCTCCATCCTTCAACATCTCAACTCCCAACCCTCCCAGCTCCAACTCTCCAGCCCTTTCCAACTCCAACCTTCCAACCCTCAAACCCTCCAACCCTCCAAACCTCCAACCCTCCCACCCTCCAACCCACCGGTCGGAAGGTTGGAGGGCTGGAGGGTTTGAGGGTTGGAAGGTTGGAGGGCTGGAGGGTTGGAAGGTTGGAGGGTTGGAGGTTTGGAGGGTTGGAAGGTTGGAGGCCTGGAGGGGTTGGAAGCTGGGATGGTTCCGGATGTTTAAAATCAACGGTGGCCGCCCCAATTCTTTCGCGGAGGTAGTATAAAAGATTTGTTCAACCTACAGATCCAGGTGGTCAAAAATTGGCGCCGTAGCGTGTAGATGCTTTCGGTGTGGACAGGTGGTCATCGAGAATGCTGTGGAGCCGTCTGGGTTGCGCGCTTACCGTTGCTGAGGAGGTGCTGCTACCAAACCGTTGGGTGCACGATAGTTGCAGTTGAAGTCCTGGGTAGCGCTGCCGGGTTTATATTAAAGGCGGTTTGAGGGTTTAGGCTACATAGGTTGTACGGCCTGATATGGATTTTTGAGCACAGAGGAGAGAGAGAGAGAGAGAGAGAGTAGGAATTCTAGGCTGTGGGCCAACGGCCCAGACCTCAACTTGTCAATTGTTTGTGGGTTCTCTTACTAACCACTGTCCTAATTACTCTCTCCAGGTTCCCCTTTGATTAGGAGTCTTGAGGGATGTTTAGGATTGAGTAAATGTAATTAAAAGGGAACCTGTGGGGGTTGCATAAGCGGGGGTACTAGGGGAATAGAAATACGCATGCGTGCAAGTGGAAGAGAGACGCTAGATATTGCCGCCCTGATACATATCTTCATTTTTATGCACACCTGTATATATACATATATACATAATGCCCTATGCACTCCCTCTACCCAGCCCTTTCGGGCTGCATGCACATCCTACCTCTATGCAGAACTCGAGGTTGCTGTGCAGATCTCAGTCGTTGCATGCAGAGCTTTGTACAGCAAGTTGTGGTTTTAGGTTTGAGGGTTTAGGGTTGGGGTTTGTGTGCAGCGGTTTGGCATCCAGGGAGGCAGGTCAAACATGTGGCGTCCCCAAACCCTGAACCCCAAACCTTCAAACCTCCAACCCGAAACCCTAAGCCCCAAACGTGAGAAACTCCAAGCCTTATATAAAGCAAACCCATGTTGTGGCCCAAGTCCCAGTAGAAGGAGTCTTCCACGGAATCATTGAAAAACTAGTGTTTGATTTTGGCTGGGACTGAGTTGAAGATGAGTTTTCTTGGCATGAGCCTGGAATCGCGAATTGGGGGTTGGCTTTAAACCGTCTAGGAACAAAGCTGGAGAACATGGATGCGGTTGTCAACCTAAGTCTTCTGTAGGACAACAAATGCACAGGGCCGTCTAAAGTAGATAATCCCCTCCCCCTAACATTAAACCCCCCCAACCCCCCCCCCCCCCCAACATTAAATACTTCCAATTTGTTAGAAGGTGCCGCATTTGGGGAATATCTAATATCAGGGGGGTGGGGGGTTTTGGTATTACGGGAGGGGATTACTCACAAACTTCCAAGTGCTCTGATTTCCCAACGCAAGCCCTGAGCCACCATGCTTGGCCCGCACGAGGCTGTGCCCTCTTCCGGGCGTCGATAGCCGAGCCCAGATCCAGGTCTGTGCTTTCTTGGGTTTGGCTTAGGGTTTTAGGGTTTTAGGTTTAGGGTTTAGGGTGCTTTCTTGGTTTTGGTAGGTTTTAAGGTTTGGGCTTTTAGGGTTTTAGTATGTTTTGGTGGTACCCAGGGCCCAATACACCTTGATTGAGGAAAGTAGCCTAGAAAGCTTATGCATGATACCAGGATCGCTAATATGACTCGAGGTAGGGATGATGGGCCGCCAGGTAAGCTTCCCCAAACAGACGGAGGCGGACTAGAGATCCCTTGCAGTACTGTCCTGTGAACATGGGGCTATGTGTGATTCCATGTTAGGCGAGGGGGTCATAACTCCAGAATGTATGAAGCTAGCCAGTGTTTTTTCTCGCTATTTTCCGTGAGGGGATCTCCCCCCACCAGTTACCAGTTTTTCCTTCCACTCAAATCTTGTTCACCAATTTGTTGCAGGACCACCTTTGATCGTGTGACCATCCCTAGCGCCCCCCCTCCTTCCCGGAGCAGCATGATAGGGACATAGGAGGTCTCTTCAACTGAAGAGGTCCAACATTATAGGATTTAGGGTTATGGAGACCTGATGGAACTGAGTTTCCCTGCTGAAGATGAATTCCAGGATGCTACTATTGTGACGATTTCGCAATTATGACTGTTATGAGGATAACTAGTATCATTGCTAGCGAGAGACTCCTTGTGAGGTTTCTGCGGAGGTGTTCATTTTGTAGGGAGCCTTTTGGAGAAATTTGTTGGCATTGGAGTGATGTTTTCCTGCCTTCCCAGCGCTGCACCAATCACCAAGCTAAGAAGAGACGCACAAGTCGAAGTTGCGGTTATTTTTTTGGGTTGCCCCCATAAAACCCAATGTAACCGATGTAATCCCGGGTTCCAGTGTCTGGAGTCTGGAGCCAATGGTGTACAAAGGGTTTGGCGAGGCTGGGGGTAGGGAGGGATGACAGCATTGCTTTTTTCTAGCAGTAGCCTGGCAATCTGACAGAGGAACTTCCCATGCGGTTATAGAGCTTCAGTTTCTGTGTACGCGTGCATGATCCCGAGCAAGGTTGTTCGATTCAACTTCATGTTGTTGCAAGCTGGGCGGGAAGGAAAACAAACCCCAAGCCTTCATCCTGTTAGTGCATAGCCCCCCCCCCCCCCCCCCACCATCCCCATTATAGTAGTTTCCATGTTCTTTTCCATTATCTCTATATTATAGCCCAAATATTACCCCAATATATAGTAGTCTCCATTTTCTTTCCCATTATCCCCATAATATAACCCCAATATTACCCCATAAACTCCCTAAACCCTGAACCCGAAACTAATATTACCTCAATGGGTACCTATATCCCTTATACTCCCCACCATGCCCTCCTTCTTTTATCCATTCCTACACCCCAAACCTTACATCTGCAGGCCTCATCTGCAACAGAACAGCAAGCCCTAAATTCTAAACTCTCACCCCGGAACCCGGCATATATACTATCTATATATATATATACATTACATATACATATATTCTTATAAAGAATATATATATATACATATGTTGTATATATCTGTTTATTCGGCACCTATATATCAATTCCCTTACCCCTTGCTGGGTAGGCCCCTGGGATATTTCATATTTTCCCTAAGGGCTTTAATAGGGGGACCCTTTATATAAACATTTTTCAAAGGTTTTTAGGGGCCAGCCCGGCTTGTAAAAAGAAAATCACAGCTTTCGCCGGAGGCTGAGACACTCGGAGGACTTTGGCTCCGCCGGAAGTTCCACTTCAAGGGCTTGCTGGACCGGTTTTTGGGGTTCAGGGTTCAGGGGGTTTAGGGTTTAGGGGGTTTAGGGGGTTTAGGATTTGGGGGGTTTAGGGTTTAGGGATTAGGGGTTTAGGGTTTAGGGTTTCGAGGGACAGGGGGGGAGGAAGGGGGATGATGGGCAGGGCGTAGGTAGAGGTTTAAAGTATAATCTATACTTGAGGAGGACCCCCCCCACCCTGTAATACTGAGATAGTATGAGTATAATAGGACCCTCATATAATCCTTATTATCCCTTATAGTCACTATTGCACGGTGCGGGGTCCTCCAAATGTATACTGTGGAAAGATAAGGCAATTACCAATGTTGGTCCTAGATTCCTTGTAGAATCATGGTAGGGGGGGTGCCTCAAACACATGTCAACCTGAAATTCGTAATTGCGCAAGCCTCTCTGTAGTAATGTTGATAACCGAATTGGCAGTAGGGCCCCCTATGTTCAAGCCCATCTACCTGTTCTACTTATTTCAAGGCGACCGTAAGCTTTTGGGCATGAGAAGAATGGGATATTTTTGTAGGGGTGGGAAGGCCTTTTAGCTCTACCTTCCCACTCGGTTTAGGGTTTAGGGTTTAGGGTGTGAGCTTTCGAAAACCTACACTTTAGTAGTAGCGCAAGGTCTCTCTGTCCGTGAGAGCCTTTCTTTCAATGATGTATCGTAATTGGTTTCTACATGAGCCATACTCTAAACTGCTTAAAGGGGGGTTATATAAGGGGTTATATAGGGGACTACTATAGGGGTTATCAAAGGGGATACTAGGAGTTTAGACTATGGCTCACATGGCTGCTCTCTGATATTTGCAACGTAGCTGGGCAAAACATGCGGTGCGTCTTGAGACTAGATGGTCTTCAGAGTGTCAGTGTGCCGCTCTCAGGCATTGCTTGCTAGGGTTTACCCTAAACCCTTAAGCCCCAAACCCTAAAAAGGGCTGGTCTACTTTGTTTTGGGGGGTTTGCGCCACTTAGGGTCTGGGCTTCTAGCAACTCACGTGCTAACCCAACAGCCTACAACCTGAACCGACGGTGGATGGAAGAAATCCTGCACCACCTTGAGAACCCTATACCCCAAGGGTTTAGGGTTTAGGGTTTAATTCCACTTTTGTTGGGGGGGTTTCTGAGTGATGCAAAACTTCCTCCGTCCGCAGTACTATCATCCTTTGAGGCCCATCTATGGCCATACTGCAAGCCTAAATTGTAAACCCAAAGCCCCAAATCCTAGACTCTAAACCCTAAATCCCTAAATCCCTAAACCCCTAAACCCCTAAATCCTGAACCCTAAACCCTAAACTTGTCTAAACTGTATTGTTTGAGCCATACTTCAACCTGAAACCACCTGAAGGCCGACCTAGGAGTCCTCTATCCCACCTCCCCTGAAGGCACCAGAATGAAGAGGGATTTAGGGTTTAGGGGTTAGGATAAAAGTTTAGTGTTCAAGGGGAACATGCAGTGAAAGCCCTATGTCCTTTCAAGGGATATGTAGGGTATTTTGGGGATTTAGTGCCCAATAATGGAAAATCAAATAGAAGAGAACATGGAAATGAGAAGGGAACTTCTGCATTTGTAGAATTATGCTAGAGTTCAGGGATAGTGGAGAATGACATGGAAACGAGCACGGACTGCGAAATGGGAATTCGGGTTTTGTAGGGATTCGGGTTGTCCCACTCCTTTTCGGTTTTTGGTACCCGAAATCCCCCTATTAGAATCTACCCTAAACCCTATAAACCCTAAATCCTAAACCCTAAACCCTAAACCCAGTCCAGTGCCTCGCCCCCGGATCAGATTTGTCCACATTTTCGACCCCTCGAACCCTGGCTCCTCTTTTAGGGTTTAGGGTTTAGGGTACCCTACCCCAAGCTAGGGTGGAATCCCAAGGCGGCTGTGATTTGAAGGGTGGCTTGATGGTGTGTCGTGGTAGTTTCATCTCGAAATCCTTACGGTTTAGGATTCAGGGTTTAGGGTGATTCAGATAGTGTCTAGTGAAGTCGGGGTCAAGCTTCTGGCAGCTTCTGGGGCTGCTTTGAAAGAGACTTCGGTGGTGTTTAGTGCTCCTACCGGGCGGGCTCAGAAAGTCAGCATGTTACAAAAGGGTGAGTCGGTTGAAATTTTTCTTGCGGACTTAAAAGACTTGTGTGACTTTGGTGGCTTTCAGTCTGCAGCATGCAGTCTGCGGGGCGGAAAGCTGCATGGTTTGGGTGGTATGGACTATGTCTAGACACCATTGAGTCCCTTAATACTCAGATTATACCTAAACCCCAAAAGTATGTAAAATAATAGCCCTAAACCCACAATAACAGCCATAAAGGCCATTATCTTACACACTTTTGGGGTCCAGGTAGTTGCAATTTCGAGGAAGCGCTCCTAAGACCCAAGCCCAGGATGTTCTGTACGGGAAAAAGATTTCAGAAGGCTCTGAGGCAGTTCCACTTCAAAGTCCAGTCTTATGTGTCCACTTACGCCTCGTGGATTCTAGGCTTCTTTATAAAGTTAGTCATTTTCTCATTTTGAAAAAGGGTTCCCTCATAGTAATGTTGTTACGTCCATGACTGCACTTCCAGGAGTGCTCCAATACGACCTACGCCAACTTCCCACTGGATACTCATGCGTGGCACCCGGAAGCTTTGCTCCTCGTCACCTCCTCTGAAAGCTACAACCTCCCAGCACCAGATGGTGAATGTTCCCAACATGGCAACATGGTGCCACAAGAACGGCTTGTTATATGAAAGTTGTTCTTGAGGCGAGAGCTGTTTTCTCAGTCTCAGCAATGCACAGGGATTCAACAGAACAAAAGAGCCTTGTAATGTTCAGCAGACATGCAGAACCCCCCGATCTCAGACTTTGTGGGAAGTATGCTCTAATGGTTGGCCTCGGGTACGTGTGAAGCGTCTGAAGTCGGAGAGTCGAGGCTTATAGGGGTTATATAGGGGTCATGTAGGGGATATTGGGATAATGGAAAATAAAACGGAAACTACTATAATGGGATATATAGGGGTAATATTCTGAAAGGTAAACTGCTCTGTGACATGGTGGGGGGACAGTTTGACTTGCAACCTAGACGCCCAATGGTGGCTGAGTTCTCAGATCCGCCTGTTGAGCGGTGTGCCGATACATCAATCTCGCAACTGCAGGATGTGCATCATCATGCTTGCCCTCAGTTGCGCTGACTTTCAATCTAGGTCCAGTTGCCGCTCGCAGTCGTGTAAATATGTTGTTGATACAGCAAGTGCAGCTTCTAAAGTACCTCAAGAGATAACAGGTTCGAGAAACCACTCTTTTGCCCCTGCGATGACCATGAACCTTATACCCCGAGAGACCATCTCACATGCAGAGAAGCGCAACTGCCCAGGCCATTCCTATCAGCATCCGTTTGAAGGAGTCTTTGGACTCAGAGAATTGATGTGGGTGCGGGATATCTATGGGTAGGATACTTCAGCTTACACGCGCGGACCCAGAACGTGATTCAATACTAAGCCAATGGAGAGCTTCCGAAGGTTCTGCGCCAAGGGGCCCTGGATTTCTTTACGACGTAACGCTGTGGGCTCGTAAAATTCAAACGTTTGTGCCGTGCAGCGAGCTATTAATTAGCAGTTCACTGAAATTTTGCTTTCAAAAAAGATGATGGTTCCTGTACCTTCCAAGTTGAATGCTAGTATGGGTTGAAAACAAACCCTGAAGACTTACTGCTATCAGTCCATCACTGTCCATCCTACATTACTTGCCCTCAACATCGTGTTGTGCATGGCCTTCTAAGCGCGACATTGGTACACTGCTGTTGTTACTAATGTGAGTTCGGATTAACAAGTGAGTTTCCTGGTGACCTCGTGCATATTGTTTGCATATGCGATCAGGGAGCTTAAGACTTGCTAGGAATCTTGAGGCCAGGTTTGCAGGGCAGATTGCAAATGGTCCTTGCAAATGGTCCTGGAATGAGCTGACTTTTTGGGCGCACCCATTTTCCAAGATGATGTAGGACTCGTTTTGTTGATTACTGTATCACGAAGAAGGTGGTCAAGGGAACCTAAACCCTAAACCCCAAAACCCTCAACCCTAAACCCCAAACCCTACACCCTAAACCCTAAACCCTAAATCCTAACCCCTTTACCCTAAACCCTAAACCCTGCACTGCAGCTCGAAAGTTGAAGTTGTAGGCAGCAGCCTTGTAGTCCAAATCCCTGTCGAAGCGGGTAGTTGACGAGGTTATGATGGCAGAGAAACTCCGAGAGCGTGAGCTGGAGGTTGAAAGAGCTGAGAAGGACCTAAAATGAACACTAATACTAGTATGGTACAATACTGGAACTATAGGGATAATGGAAAAGAAAATGGAAACTACTATAGTATATTGGGGTTATATAGGGATAATGGAAAAGAAAATGGAAACTACTATAATAAGAGTGTAGGTCATGCTGCTTGGACCCTTGGGTCAGGGTGTTAAGTCCCTGCTTTCTTTGCTTTTGTGCCTGCGTGTGTTTGAAGGGTCACCCAGCACTTTGCGATACATACCCCTAAGGGTCCAAGGACTGAAATAATAGGGTATGAGGGCCCAAATACCATAATATTAATGGTATTTGGGCCCTAAAACCCTATTATTTGGGTCCTTGGACCCTTAGGGTACTCTCATCACTCGCAGACCCGTAGGTATTAATCATGGGTCTACAACCCTGAACCCTAAACCCTAAATAGTAGTTTCCATTTCATTTTCCATTACCCCAATATAACCCTAATACAGACCCTATAATCCCTATATAACGCCTACATAATCCCTATAATCCCTGTAGTGTCCATTTTCTTTTCCATTATCCCAGCATAACCCCAATATAACCCATGTATGCGCCAGCCCGCAGCTGTCCATGCGTATACTTTAGGGTTTAGGGTTTAGGGTCCCATTGGGGTAATATTAGGGTCATATTGGGATAATGGAAAAGAAAATGGAAGCTACTATATTCGAATGGAAACCCTGAAATTTCAATGCCCAGCATGCTCTGCAGAGCAATCCCTAAGGTGGCGCGGCGCTACACCGAAGGCGGGCGCTTGGGCATTTGGGAGAGGAACTCTGTCAGATAAACGGAAGAAGCTCCTGTTGTGGGCTCAGTTGAACTATGGAATTTTCAGCATTGGGGGGATTGTGAGTCGTGAGGCAGATGTGCAAGTGACCCTAAACCCCAAACTGCAAGTGGCCACTTTCAAAGCTTTCGGGAAAAGCCAGGTAGTGAGTCCCGTGCCCGAGATCAAGGAGGCTGGATGATGATGAGGGTGTTTTCTTTGGTGGCTGAGGTCCTATCCTAGTTTATGCGAGCTATGGTCCAAACTCCTGGTATCTCCCTGAGTTCATAACCCCTATAGTAGTTCCCTATATAATCCCTTACAGGTTCCCGATACAATCCCTTACATAACCCCTACAGAACGCCTTCAAGGAGTTTAGATTACAGCTCATGTTGGACTAGACTAGAAGGTTGAGTGACATTCGTGTGCTAGGTTTACCAAGGCTCAGACTTTCAAGGTTTACTTTCTCTAGCCTTTGGTTAGCTCGGAATGGAGGAATGTAACAGAACATGGAAATTACTATGCTGGGTTACAGTATATAGGGACTACTATAAGGATCCATTCCTTCATTCCTAGCTAACCAAAGGTCAGTTCTGTGGTTTTGGGATTGAACTCTAGGATTGTTGTTTGACTCGTGGCTGTTGCCGACTGTGAAGTCTGTTCTATAAATTGCTTAAAAAAAAGAAGCGTTGTTTGCCAAGCTGTCGTAGTTGTGAAGTGGATGAATCATTTTTTTCTGGTGGCTTTGCTCCATGGAGGAGGGCCCGAGAGATCGGGGGAGTCACCAAATCTCTGTCTCTCATTGCCGTCTCCCAACAGCCGCGAAGATCACTTACAACTTGTAATATGTACAAGCCTCAACACAGCTCACAAACTGCATGCTTTTCATGACCTTGTTTTCCTGACATCTTCATAGTACCATAAAAGACTCTATGGCTCCAGTTGCCTAAATAATGGTTTCCGGGTTCTATATACCCTGTAGTTACATGGCCGAGTAACCCACTATTTAGCTAACTTGGAGACCTAGGGAGAGTTTTGAGATCTCCCAGAAGCTGGAGCACCTCCAACTCCAAAACCGAAGTTGTCTGACTTCCGGGCCCCACCTTCCTGAACTAAACTGGGCTGCTGTGACGGAACTTAAATTAAGTCACCATAACATGGGTATATAAAAACGTGGTTTCCTATTATAGAAACTAAAGTCAAGTACCTAAACAACACCCAGTAGGACTTCGGGCCTCTTCACTCGATTTGGGGCTCCCATGTTTGGAAAGCTTGGCGAACGGCACTTGGAGCAATTTCTCTACCTTCGTCCAAAATAAACTGAAACACAGCAAAGGGGCCGCAGGAAGACAACTTTCTCCTAAGAGATCCTAAAAGGAGCCTATGCGGGGTTCCATGTTAGGTGTGAACACTGTAGCTGAAGCCAAAGCCAACCCAACACCATAATTGTTGAATTCCAAGACCTTCCGGGTATGGAGCACAGAATAGTGGGTACTAAAAGGCCACCTGCAACCCCAAAGCCTGAACGCTTTAACCGTGTTGGATGCCTAGGCATAACCTTGCTCATGTCAGGTCCGGGGCAATCGGAGAGATGCTCACAAGCAGGAGGCAAGTGAGGGAGGTTTAGGGATGAAAAGATGAAATTGAGGTTTGGGCCTGTATCTACTAGAAGTATTCGGGTTTTTGTGTTAGAATGGGGTTCGGGGGGTAAGGGGTTGCGTTTGCTACCTGTATCCAAAGGCTTTATTGATCTAACGTCGCTAATGTGCGGAGTCCTTTGGAGTAGTTTACCCGCTCAGTAACAGTTGGATAACGATCAGAATCTAATTATGCAAAGCTCTTTGTATTGGGTGCGATCCTAAACCCTAAACCTAAACCCTAAAACTCTAAGCCGAAAGCCTTAAACCTTAAACCCAAAACGCTAAGCTGGTTCCCATATTTCCTTAGCTCTAAAACTTCAAGATCAAAAAATTCACCCCAAACCCTAGGTGATGGTAATAAACCCTAAGCCCTAAACCCACTCCAAGGGTTCCATCTAATGATATTCTTAAGCGTTCAGGCTCCTAGAATTCATCCCTGTACAGCACATGGAGGAAATCTTGCACCACTCAGGAGCCCCAAAACAGTCTAATTGTGTAATTCTTGGGGAATGGGGTCGATTAGGTGGTGCAAGATTTCCTCCCTTAAGGGGCAGAACCGTCACCTTCAACTCTTCCTTAGACCTCCCCTTAACCTCCCCCCTGATGCCTTCCAGTGTAGCCCCCGTTTGAACTCGGGTGCAGGATTCAGCGTTTAAGGCGCAGGATTTAGGGTTTAGGGTCATGGGTTTAGGATGTAGGGTTTAGGTTGAGCCTCTCCTTTGTTTGCTACACTTTACCCGTCTTATACTCTACTCCGCACTGCCCTCAGGCATTCCTTTTGCTATCCGCGTGTGGTTGTTTCCCAAAATAGGGGGGACCCCAATATAGAACCCCAAAATCTGAAGTCCTTATTATACGGACCCCCCCAAAAAGGTTACCCCTAATTTGAGGAAATCCCCAAATGCCCTTGAGCCCAACTCCAGCAACCCTAGCCCCTTTGAGAGCTTGCCTCGAGTCTTGTTCCCCGCGTTGAGGGCAACGCAGGAGTCCCTAAGCCCTAAGCAAGGGGATACACCCATGGTAAAAGCGTGTGTAAATGCCCTTTGCGATGATCTCTGCTTCTAGTGCACAGGGTAATGACCGACCAAGCTTCTGGGGGGGCTGGAAAATCAAACCTGACACCCTCCCATAGTATTCAAGCGCAACTGAAAAGAGCAGAACACGAAAGTCACTTTCCGGCCAATCCGGGGAATGCCGACTAATCCTTTCCCCTTCAAAGCGAGGCCCCCATCGAACTTTTGACAGTGAATTGTCAGCATGTCCTCTTCATGGATGTATGCTACCATCTGTGAGAATATGTATATATATATACATGTATACACAGTGTACCCCACCAAACCCAATATGAAGTATTCCCATTATACTTTAATATCAGGGCGAGATGATTGATGTCACGCAGGACTTCTTATTAGGAAGGTGGTTACGGACTGACATCCTCCCAGCAGTAAGACCCAACTGGGCTCCTTTGTATCTATAGTGACTCTGCTGGATTCTGGAGTACACTTGCATTAGCACCCTGCGCGATTTCCAATGATCTTCGGCACGTGACTTCTGAGGTTACATCTAGCCCAGCAACGCTAAATCGTGATCTTGGACCTTAAGCCTCTCACTTCTGCTCCCTCAGAACAAGTTTTGAAACCCCAAACGTACCTTGACTCACTGGTTGTAAGTAGGGAATAAGGGAATATAATCCCTGTATGATATATTCCCATACCCACTAATTACTCAGAACCAGTGAAGAACCTTCATCTTTGTTTAATCTTGGAGGCTTTTCCTGGGCACAAGATCCCGCAGGTAGCCGGCTTGGCTTTTGGGTTGGGGAATTTGGGCTTACGTCCTAGGTATGTTAACGTTCGTCGGGCACATCTAGAGTTTCATGCAAGGCTTAAGGTTGGGACTACTAGAGACTGAGGCTGGGAAGGATCACGATTTGGAAGGTTTGGGCTTCGTTTTTTTTTCTTCTTCTTCTTTTTTTCTGAGTGGGTGTGGAGTCCTTGGCTCCAGGGTGAGTAGGGCTTAGGCGGACTTAAGGGGTGTTAGGGTTTATTACCTTGCATGCTTGGGAGGTGGGGCCTTCGAGATGAAACTTGATTACAGTCAACCCCCCCCCCCCCAAACCGCTTCAGATTGGATGTTCCATTCCCATTGTCATGCGCAATAATATATTGGGAACAGTACATCCATACAACTTCAATCATAGGGCCTGGACCTAGACCATACTGCCGCCCCTGAAAGACCTCTAAATCCGCGTAACCGCGCAAAGAGATTGCGGGGCAAGCTGAAATCCTTAAACTCCAAACCCCAAACCCTATATACCCCATATATACCCTATATACCCATGGCCCATGCCCATTATAGTAACTTAAAGAAAGTTCCTAAACCCTAAACCCTGATAAGCCCTAAACTCTCGACCACAACCTCATCCCAAAGTTGTCAGAAAGCTGTGCCACTGGCATGAAGAAAGGACAACATAACTGGGGGTTAGTAGTGTTTAAGGGAGTTATATATACACATATATAGGGTCTAGGGTTTAGGGTAGGGAATACGGAAATTTTAATCCCTATATCATCCATATGGAATATATTCCTTTATTCTCGACTAAGCCCCAGTGAGATAAAGGAGAGGGGTCTCGCGCCGGCAGGGTTTCATAATGGAAGTGACCTCAAGGGACCTGATACCCATGCACTTCCAGGGGTGGTCAGAAGAGATGCTGCTATAATTCCTTCCTAGGAGCCTGATAAGAGTAGATGACACGCGTATCAGGCTTAGCTGCTCGTCCTCATACCCTAAGCCCTTCAGGCCCTAAACCCTGGACAGCTCTTTAACAACTCCGAAAGCATCTTAGGACTGCGTTCACCTGGGCGACCTTAGCTTCGTTGCTTGGGGGGCGGGGACCCTGGATGAAGGAGGCCGTATGTTAGATACTGCCCCCCAATTTGTGTTTTAGGTTTAGGGTCGGACAGGACTTAGAATGTAGCTGAATAGTGGGCTTAGCTGGGGCTATATCAATGCCTGTGGAGGTTAGAAGGTGCGTACCAAAGTCCACCTGGCCCCCAAGGAAGTTCTCTAATATTGTGCTTGCAGTAATACTTTACCTATACTAGGACAGGAATTCTATACGCGAGTGTTAGAGGGTTGGGGCATTATCCAAGGTGTGCGGGTTAGGAGTCGAGAAGTCCTCTTGCTCAGGCTCAGGGTTTTGGCAGGAATTTAGTGGCTCACACGTAAAGCAATATGGGTGTGAAGTTCTTGGATTGGAGGGCTGTCGGATTTACAGCTCAGAGTCCATGTACAGTCTTGGTATGGCATCATCAAGGCGCAGAGCTCATAGACACATAGGTTACTCGCCGCTTGCGTACTGGTTCTTGGTAGGGGATGAGGGAACGGATCCCTATCTTATACTAACCCCTATGTACACCGAATTTAATCGAAGAACCAGCAAACTTCGTGTTTTTCTTACGTCTTGGTGTGCATCTCCGTTCTGGCAAACGCTTTCAGTTGGCACAGATATTTTGGCAGGTTGTACAATGTGGTCCTCTTTTTGGGGGTCCCCTGTATCATGTGGCCCTGAGGATTATTCAGGGTACCCAGAAGAGGAAGGAAGAACTGTGAGAGACTTGCTTTCAGGGCCTCATACGCAGGTGTAGGGTGGTTGTTTGCTGCGACATACCTACCCGGATTTGGACAGTGACTACATATCAGCGACGGCTTTGCCACCAAGACCCTGTAACCTTAGGGTACTGTAGTCGTTGCAAGGGGGTCAAGGCATACATACTTTTTTCTTATTAGGGGGCGGCGCAGCTGGAATAGAGCAACTTAGCTCCTCTGTTGCAGGGCTCCAATTTGCAGAGACTCCAGGTGGGGGTAAACCTTATACAATCCTTAAATCCCAGATCCCTAAACCCTAAACCTTTAAACCCTAAACCCTAAACCCAAGAAATCAAACACCCCCCCGAGTGGGCAGTTACCAGGTGGGTATCCCGTATACGACGTATAGGCTCGGACAATGGAGATAGGAGTACTTATGTCCATATAGGCGGAGGTATTCCTTGAAGACATTGCTAATCCCCTCTACCACAGCGCAAATATTTGATATCGAGGAGGTGTGGATTTGGATTCTAAACCCTAAACCCCAATCCCTAAACCCGATACCTCAGCCATGCAAGTGGCAAACCCGATACCCTCACCCTGTTTCTTCCTGACGCCATCAGGTTTGGTCGCGTCCCGCCAGTGGCGAGGGCCCCGAAGGCATCACAGGCCGATGTTGCGGTAGGCTTAGGTTATAGGGGTTATATTGGGATAATGGAAAAGAAAATAGAAACTAGTGTTTCGGGTTTAGAGGTAAAGCGGTTTAGGGTTTCAGTATTCTCCCCGCAATAATGGAGAATCAAATGGAAGAGAAAATGGAAACTACTATACTACGATGGGGTATATATTCTGGGGTTTTAGTCCCTCTCAAGTTCATAGAATATGAGGTTTAGGGGGATCCCATTATCTACATAAGGGGGAATATAGGTTAACGGTTTAGGGTTGTTGACCTCCCAGATACCCACGGTCATAGCCTTGAAGCCCCAAAAGGATAGGTTACTATGCAGGGTATTTGGGAGGTCCAGGTAGCAGAAATCTAGCTTTGGGGCCTGGGGTCTAGAACCCGAAACCGCAAACCCTGTTACATGAGAAGAACCAACAAGGACATCATGTCCTGTACTTTAGGCCAGGAACCCTAAACCCTAAACTAAACCCTGACCCCAACCACCAAAACCATCAGAGTGGAACCATGCAAAATCCGAGAGCCGCCCGCAGGTCATCCAGACGAGGAGCGATACGAGCTTATCATGGCCAGGGGCCCATTTCTGGATCTTGAATTTGGGGATTCAGATATATCCACCATTCAGAGTTTCGAGTTTTGATTCAGGGGTTTGGCTTGCACGTTAGGCGGCGGACATCTGCGCCTCTAGGACTTGGGCCTAAGCTTGAAAATTGAGATTTCTTGATTGTTTGTGGGTAGTCCTTAAAGGTTGATGAAGGCATGTTGCACTTTGAAGGGTATTGATTTCAGGGCTTAGGGGTGTGGATTTGTTTTCTCAGGGCAGTTGTTGCTGGGAGTGGTGTGGGGGAGGGGGGGCGGGAGGGTTGGGGGAGGCGAATGCGCTTTATGGATGCGAAAAGGACTATCCTAAGAAATCGCCGCCAACAGCTTCCGAGAATTGGAGAAGGGTTGTTTGGGCATCGTCATAGTAGCAGCATATGACCGATGCCTACTCAGTAGGCTGGTCAGGCTCTTCGGGGCTTAGCGCCGGATCCATCCATCCATCCATCCATCCATCCATCCATCCATCCTACTCAGAAGGAGGTGGCATTTTCCATGGAACTAGCTGCGAACGGATGTGTCGGGCATTTCAGCGTCCCAAATCCTTATTTGACGCTGTGTAGGGAAGAACCAAACTTCTTTTGTGAGCTGTGATGCTGAATGTGACTCTCGAGGGGTCATGTTCAGCCTAGGGTTCAGGGTCTAGGGCTCAGCTATCCCTCAACTAGCCGTAAAGCATGAACTGGCCCAAATCCCTCCCATGCAAGAGGGCCTGGTCCAAGCTTCCGGCCCCCACATATTCATTGTTATTGCTCGTTGCTCCACATGGCCGAAGCCAGAACATTCAAGACCTGTTGATCACTGCGTCCATCTACCCAGGATTATATGTCGGGCCCGGCAGCACAGGCTGCCCTGCCCTTCCCCCTTATGAACCCAAAACGGAATCCTAATTGTATTGATGATGCTCCAGATCATGAGAAGCCTCTGTAACGTGATGCTCTTGCTATGCTCTTGATGGTTTTCGGAGATTCATTTGGGACCCCAAATCCTGCAAAATCCTTTCGTGGCCTGGGGGGAATCCTCCGTAGCGCATACTGATTTCAATCTGCTTTGGTGGTGGCGTCCGGGGGAGGCCCTTTGAGAAACTGGGGTCCGATGATGCAGGGTCGGCGGCGCATGCACGCCACTGCAAAGCTATGTCTACATTGCTGGAGCGAGCACACATGAGCGTTGCCCGACTTTAAAAAGCCTCCAGCTCAAGCCGCCGACCCCAGAGGCAGTCGGGCTCTCCTCTGTCGAGGACCTCGGTGGGGGGCAGCCAATCGTTATTGCAGTAGCGGCACTGCGGTCAGACTAATGATGATGCGACATGTGCGAAATACTATTTTGCCGCCTACGGTTTCAGGGGTTGGGCACGAGACCAACGGGCGCAAGCAAGAAAACAAATCAAGCCAGGATGTGTGATGTTGCTGCAACACTCCCTAAACCTTGCCGGAAGGCTCACCTGGTCTGTCAGATGGCTGTCAGGACAGGTATCTCCCTAGACACCCCCGCCGCTGTCCATGTTGGCCAGGTAAGTCAGCTCAGACGGCTACCTCGGCTGTGTGCCCATCCAGCACAACCCACGAGGGGCATCCTCCAGCTTTAGGCTGTAACGGGAGAAAAAGAAGACGGTTTTCGTTCTTCCGTCTTCTGAGACCAGTCAACACAGCCGCAAAGGTCGGCGGATAAAGGTTCCGAATGCTAGCAGTGTCTTGGCCATTCCTTAGCCCAGGAACCAGCTCCTTCAGATCTTTATTGTGCCTGGCGGTTCGGGATAACCGCAGGCCTCCCTGAATTGTGAAAAACTGAACCCATAACTCTGGGCTTGACAAACGGAAGATGAGGTTGTGCGGAGAGGCTTGAAGAGGCACGTGCTGCTCACACGGCAGAGTGGGTTCTTCCCAAAGCTCAGCGCGCAACGACAGTAGTGAGGACTTGTTTGGAAATTGCAGGTGCATTGTTGTCTTAGTGTGTAGGTAGTATACTTCACGGATCAGTTGGTCACCCTAATCCACCCAGATAACGCCTGTGATACAGAGTGTTGCTCTTCCCCAGTTGACACGGTCAATAGGGCATCACAAATTTTCAAAGGGCACCAAATTCCTGAACCTTAAACCCATGCTGTAAGCCACCAAAGAAAGCGAACGGGTTGCCAAACTTTTTGTTTCCTCAAGACTGGTCATGGCGATGTCGAACAAATTGGCTATACAGACTTCCAATCAAAGCATGTTTCAAGGCCCCCAACTTGGAAGGTAGTAAAGGCTGCAAAGCAACTCCATCGTGATCAAACCTAGGTTTTGGAGGTCAGGGTAGGTCTAGTGTTGATGTGCCAAAGCGGATTGAGAGGGAAAGTTTTGTTCTGGCATGCACCACGACGGCGGGTCGTTTGTCGATGACGGTTCTTCAGCTCTCTTGGTTGCAAGAACATGGCAAAATCGCCGAGTCTTCATACATGTGCCACAAGTAAGATCTTTGGGCAGTTTCCATTGTGGGAAAAGGCCCACATGCCTAGGTGCGGTCTGTTTTGGGCCAAAAAGTCTCTGCATGCAGGTGCTTTGGGGCTAAAGCATATGCCATGGAGGTACTTGGACACTTAGGATAGCTACAACTATAGTCCCCCTTAAGTAGATAGAATATGGCTTTGGGTAGATTATGATAACCCTATATACCCCATATGCTATCTACTTAAGGGGACTATATCCCCTTACCCCTAACCCTCAAACCTTAAACCCATATTCTATTTACTTACAACATGGGACTCCCATAAGCCGCAACATCTGCACGCCCCATATTAATGAGCCTCAATCAGCTTCAACAAGCCCTATAAATCCCTAGAGCCATGGAGCCTTGTTAGGGATGATTATGAGGGCTTGTTAAAGGTTTAGGGCTTAGGGTTTAGGGGCCCAAATAAATACCAATATTATCCCCCAATGATGGAGAATCAAATGGAAAAGAAGATGAAAATGACATGGAAACTGGGTTTAGGGTTAAGGGTATAGTCCCCCTTAAGTAGATAGAATATGGGGCTTTACAGGGGTTAGGCCGTGGATTGGTTCTGGCAGTAACAAATGGGAGGGCTTAGGGTATAGCCATTGGACCGAACAGGGGCTCTAAAGGAGGAATTTTTGGGGGGCCAGGATAGACCCTTGCCTTGCCCCAATCTTTGGGGTAGCCGACACAAGAGGGGCTGTAGTATACGGGGGACCACCGAGACACTAGATCGATCTAGGTACCTGGACCAGTCATGCTGACTATTCAGCGCTAAAGTGACTCAACCCTCATCGCTTTCGTGTTTACTCGAAGGTTTATGGGGAGTTGCAAGTGTCTACAGTGAGGTTATTGGGCCATTAAGAGCTTGTGCTACAATTACAATACCATTTGAGTTTGCCTTCGAGTACGGGTAGTGTAGACCAGCAGTGCCCCATTCAAGTCGCAATGGATTCCAGCGACGAAGCCGCTCTGCGATCGGCTGGCCTTGAAGCCTGACAAGCAGAATTCAGCGGCCTAAATACGTATTTAGGCACCTATAAATTACCACATGGTTCAAGATGCCAGATGTTAATTAGGGGCCTAGATTTGCCAGTGTAGGGTGTAGGCTTAAGAGGCTGAGACGTGATTTGCACAGTCCGGATATTTAGGGGCCGGCGTACGGTGTAGGCCTGCGAAGCTTAGACATGCCAACCTCGTGAGACATACCCGTTGCCAAGGGCACTGGACTGGGGCGGGGGGGGAGGGGGGGGGCAAATTGTCTGTGCACTTGTTGCATGCAAGTCTTAGTAGGCAAAGGAGGATTGGGACCCTATATATCCCCAATAAAACAAGAATAACGTAGTAGATTCCGTGCTCTTCTGTTAATTATGCCCTCATCCATCCCTATGCCCTGGATTGTCCATGGAATTTTCATCTGATTCTCCTCTACAGTATTTTCCTCGTCGCTAGCAACAAATAAGTACAACACATGGATCTAAAGCCTGTGAGCTGCCCATGGGACTGGAACGTGTTTAGGGCTTCGTGTTCAGGGTTTAAGGTTTAGGGCTCTTGAAGAAAGGTCCCCTGCAAGGCCCTCCTACTGATGTAGCCCACTTCTTGCAAGGACCCAGCTTGGAAAGGCATCCGTGCATGCTGTGGACGACTTTACCACCCCAACCCCACCCCAAAACCAAAGCCTTTGCTCTCAACCCTTTAAATCCTAAACTCTATAAGACCCAAAGCCTATACGCCCTAATCCGTAAACCCTGATCCCTCAACCCTATAATAAGCCCCAAACCCAAAACCCTAATCCGCAAACCCTATAAACTCCAAACCCTAATCAGTAAACCTTAAACCCAGTTCAAGGACTGCATCAAGGCGTGGTGCAACCCACGCACTGCGTCGCCGTCAGTGCATGAGGCGTTGCTGTTTACTGTGTGGGGATTTGGGTCGATCCCCCACCCGGCATTGGCTACAGGGTTGAGGGTTTTGGGTCGGGCGAATCGCCCGCTCAGCAACGGGTACAGGGTTTCGGGTTTAATGAGGATTCAGGGTTGGGTCATTCTCCCACCCAGCAATGGGTACCACAAAGGATTATTCCAGGTATATTCAGCCTCGTTTACCTCACTTTAGCGGCTATTACTGTAGAAACATTGACCTAAATCGGAATGCAATGTTGGGGTAGACGGTCTTATTCTAACATATGGGCGGTTTCACAAAATTAGGGCTACCACTCTAGAGATCCTCATGATAAAGGTTAGAGTATTTGGGGGTCTATACTGGGGTCCCCCTATTTTGGGAAACTACCATATGAGTTATGAGAACCCAAACCTCCTTACTATTCGATGGCAGTTTGTAAGAGCAAGGTCGCCAAGGGAAAAGCCCAAACACCAGATGCTGTTGATGCATATAGCTGAATGGCACGACTTGGAGACGTAAGCAGCTATTTGGCTTCATCGCAACTGTCAAAAACGGTGCAGGATGTTAGCCATCCGTAGCGAGTTGCTGGGGTGTAGAGAGGGAATATGTGCCTATAGCAGTCCTTGGTCTTAAGCCTGAAACCTCATCAGCCCTACAAAATCCTTGGTCTGACACCCCCAGACCCTGAAGTCTGGCAAGGGCTGCTCCGTGCTTCTCGTGGGCGCAGATGGCTCCTATCGTAGCATAGCGGGCACTGAGCTCCTGGCTTGGATTTGGCGGTGGAGATGTGGTAATGTCCCACCATGGGGGGGGGCCCCAAAATAGACCCCAAAATGCTATAGTCCTTATTTTAATGGGACCCCCCAAAAAAGTATCCCTAATTTTGGGAAACCCCCATGTTTACCTAAACCACCAAAGTAGATGTAATTGAACGGGTTGTGGGTTTGGGGCTGTTATGCTACCTATTTCTAACATCCAGTCAGGGCTGAACCAACAAGAAAACTTCACCCTTTTGGGCCCGTGATGATTGATGAGCTGTATATGTTAGGTGGACCCCCCACCCAGTAATAGTGACTATAAGGGATAATAGGGATTATATTAGGGTCCTCTTATGTTCCTATTATACCACTATTACAGGGTGGGGGTCCTCCTAATGTATATGCGATTGTCGGATCTTGTTTGCCCCTGGTGGTTGTTGGACATGCCACCTTGGGCACATGTACGCGAGTCTTACCTTCGGCAAGCATTGCGAGAAGATCTCTCAGAGGTGAAGCGGAACTTGCGGCTGTAGATCATGGTGATGCTTGAGTCCCTGGATGTATCCGCATGCTGCAAGAGACTAAAATTTTCCAAATCTAAGCCCTAGACCTTCAGCTCTATAATTACGCGCGGTCATCCTAGAAGCAAAGTCATGCAGTTTCGGCACTGACCCCAACAAGCCTCGCTTTATGTTGGCTACTTGCAAACGCTCCAAGGCATCCTGTACTCTGCAGGCTGGAAGCTAATCCTCAACCCCTAAATGGTAGTTTCCCAAAATTAGGGGTACCTACTATAATGGAGAATCAAATGAAATAGAAAATGGAAAATGAGATGGAAACTGTGTTTATATAGGTGATTATAGGGATCAGGGTTTCCCAACGGGGTACCTTTTTAGGGTCCCCATAGTTAAGGACTATAGTATTTTGGGGTCTATATTGGGGTCCCCTTATTTGGGAAATTACTAAATCCCAAACCCCTTTTTTTCTCTGTATGCTGCAGTCGTGTCAGGTCATTCTTCCATGCTGTCGTTCCATGTGTTGAGTTAGGGTCCCTGACGGCTTTTATGCTTTACTAAGTACACCCTTCCTTCCCCGAACTCCCCCCCCTCCCTCCCCCAAATAATCGCTAAATTCACACTAATCTGGCCTGCTGCTGGGTCTGCTTTTTTTTGAGGGGGGGAGTGGTATAGGATTCCATGACTTGCAGGTATTCGCTGGCACCTGGTTCGTCAGCGGATGCGGCGGTTGTTGAGATGGTTCGAGTGCTGCAAGCAGGAAGCCACTTGGCTCTAACCAGGCTTTTACTTTGGACTTGTGGAGGTGCGGGACTTAGAAGGTGTACTTCATGACCCCCCCTTGCCATAGACCTTATAGTCGTCCCAGGTATCCCAACTATGCGCCTGCTTACTGCATTCTCCTGACCCTCCAAGTTTAGAGGTTGCGTGTATGCTGTAGTTTTGGGTGCACCCTTACCTGCTAGTTTTTGCTTATTAATTTAGAAAACCATGTTGAGTGTCTAGGGCTTAGGTCGAGGTTTTGTGCAGTTATGACAAACGGTTATGTCTGAAAATTAGGGTTCCGGGCGCATAATTCCGGTCTTTGAGTGGAGGCTGGGGACAGAGGGCTTAAATTCACGTTTTAGGAGAGTTTTTCGATTGTCATTTTTTGGGGTAACATCTGAGTGGTATTGAGGGCAGCAGAAGGTGCTTGAATTTGGGGGAGCATGTCCAAAAAAGGCAGTGGGTGAAAAGCTCAGGGCAAGCCGCATGAAGACCATTCCGCATGACCGGATACGGGATACTCTGCGTAACGAAGAAGCAACAGTCAGTACCAAGATTATGCTCCTAGATTCCGCCCTGTTTCATGTTTTGACGTGCCTCTCGTATCACAGGATGAAAGGTAGTAGCGCGCATGTAGAAATAGTGTGAGTAATAGTAAGAGTACCAGCATAGTAACAGCTATGGTAAAGCTATGTACTAGAAGGAAGGCTCACAAGATGAAAATGCATCCATTCCCATCTAAAACCCTCAGACCCGAGACCTATCTGAACCCTAAATCTTGCTATTCCCCAAGCCATCAAAACCTTCAGGGTTTCCTGGCATGTTCTGCTTCAGGCAAATCCTCCGCGTCTGTGTATGCACGGGTTGGCGATACGACCTCAATGTGGCTGGTTTTTCTGAAGGCCATACGTTTTCATAATTAGGGTTGTGATCAGGTATATTCCTGAATGTAAACATGTTTTTTCATAGTGTAGTGAATAGGAATGGAACTACTTCAGTACTTTCGCCCACAGGGCTTTTCAGGGTTAGCGGAGTTTCCGTTTAAGGCGCTCAGTCTTCAGGGGCGTGAAGTCTACAGTTCAATGGTGGAGTATCATGGGTTCCCCTACTACCCCGCAAACTTCTATAGCGCTCCCATGGCCTTTCCACACACCCCACCCCACAGCCCCCAAACATATCATGCGGTGCAGGGTTGCTTCTCCCCCGACCCCCCCCCCACCCGCCCGACCGCGTTACCCTCGCCAGGCATCCTTTTTACTTACTTACTCAGCTTACTTAGTCAGGGTGGTGTAGGCTAAAGGACTATTAGGATGAATTAAGGCTACTAGGGGATGCCATGAAAGTACAGCCATAAGTTCAAAGCCGTTCAGTAATCATAGCAGATGTCGTAAGTGAGGCATTGTTCGGGCCCGAAGCTAGTTGTGACAGTATGTCACGGCACAAGGGTTATAGGCTCACAAGGAGATACAAGGCTCTTTCAACGTGGTGTGCGGGGAGCATAGTGGGAAATGGAAGCTAGCATGGTAGAGTTCTGCCCTAGAGTTCTGAAGCCGCGCTTTTGAAATCAGTGATTTGCTTTCACGGAGCTCGGGCGCAATCCTACTTTTGGTGGTCACACATGCAGATACTGAACGCCTCCTGTGAGCCTGCCGCTGCTTCACCATCTTCCCTCAGGAAAAATACGGAGATTGTTGCTTGTAGCGGGTGCCCGCACATGAGTGAACTCCTCCCTTGTGCGAGACTACCCGCCACTCCTTGATGGTTACCGAAAGCACTCCATGGTTGCTGAAAGCACTCCACACACCAGAGAGTCTCCTTCATGTTTTCTTTAGAAAGAAGACTTGTTTTCGAGTAGTCAGGACCGACACCTGTCTGCTCAACCAAGGATCCCCCCTCTACCTTGGAAACTAGTCTAGGGTTTAGGGTTTTGCGGTTTAGGGTGGGAACTGAGAACATGTGGCGCTCTGTAAACCTTAGCCTGCTCAAGTCTAGGCGACGGATCCTGTATGGTCGATAGCGCGTTGCCGAATCACTCCTAACACAGATGAGCCATAGTCTAAACTTCTCAAGGGATTATACAGGGGATTATATAGAGGAGCATTATAGGGCCTTTGAAGGGGGATACTAGGAGTTAAGACTATAACTATAGCTCAGATGGTTTTTTAGGGTTCAGGGTTCGGGGTTTCGGGTTTCCGGCCTGTTGGTTTGAGATGCCCTGAAGCGGCTTAGGGTTTGAGGTCTAGGACTTTCCCTAAGCCGCTGGACCTCTGAACTCTTGGTCCTCGGAGCCCCTTATCATTGAATGCAAGCACTAAGCGATGTTCCGCTCCAGCCATGAAGGTTCATGTGGGGGGGGTCCGAAAATTAGGGGTTCTCTTTGGGGCATCCCCATTGTAAGGATTATAGTAGTCTGTTAGTGTCCTTGGGAAACTACCATGTAGGAATCTGAAAAGTCTGACCAGTATGGAACTACTTAGGAAGTCCCCCTGACTTGCCAAGTATTCGCTGAACCCCAAACCCAAATCTCTAATCCTTTCAAACTCGTCTATTTCCAACTTTCCATGTCATGTTCCGTTTGTTGCAGTGAAGTCGCTTGTGCTCTACTTCCCTGACCTTCCAAGTACCCTGGAGGTAGGTTCCACCTGGCAGTGTATTTCTGCAGCTGCAGCTGCACCAGGTGCAATGACGGATGCGAGTCTCGACTGATGTATAACCATCATAGCCCCAACAGTACATACGTTCTGCAAAGAGTTTGGGGGGTCTCCTACAAGGATAGCACAGGGGTAATTTTAGAGACTCCGCATTACTATTCTGCTATTCTGCGCGATGTTGTTTTTGCTTCCTACTGTTGCCATCTTCATTTGGTGTGTGAATTTCTGCCGCAGGGAATAGGAACGGAACTTACCCTCGGGCGCCAAGCCTAGAAATACTATACACAACTATAAGCCTTAGACCCTAAATCCTAAATACTTGAGGTACTGAAGTCTACCCGTATCACTTAACTGGAGCTTCAGGGTTAAGCTTACACTCGTACTGTGTTGTTTTCTCCGTGCAGATCTTGGGTTTGTTTGAGACTGGTGTGACGGCTGAGTTAGGGTCGAGGACGGCAAAGTCGAATCGGGCCAACTTTCTTCTCTGCCCTTTACTGGATCAATGTTAGTGATGCCAAAATCGCGATCAGAACACATGCGAATTTTGCGGAAATACAGATGCTGGACAAGCGCGCGTGGTCCTTACTTTGTCCTTTGATCACATCAGGCCTAATCCTGAATTTGCTATATGCCAAAAAGCCCCCATGCTCACTAAACTCACTGGGATACCCACATGCTCGGAGGTTCTTCCTCCTGCAACCCCCTGCAACCCTTCAGACCTCCCTCGTGGACGTCTGTATATTTTCACCGATGGTTCTGCCAACCTCCCCGGGTTCCCGAAGGTGTGTAGATCCTCTTGGGCTTTTGTATTTTCAAGCACATACCTTGGCAATTTTCAAACAGGGCTGAGTGGGATCGTCCCAGGGAATATTCATGACATATGCAGGGCTGAAACCTTCGCCGTTTACATGGCAATTGCCTCAAGCCAACAATGTCACACATATTGCGACAACAGTAGCGTCGTGGCGACGTTCAGGCATATCCAAAACCACTGTTGGGATGGATTCAAATGGCGATCTCACCCCAACCAAGATTTATAGGAAAAAATTGGTTGCCTCCTATCGCACAAGAATCATGGAGACATTGTCATGGAAAAGGTGAAAGCCCATAGAGAACCAGAAGAAGCTGCAGGAGAAGAAGACCTCTGGGACAAAGATGCCAAACAAGCCCTCCACAAGGACCTGGCTTCATATGGTACAAGCGGTCAAGACACCAAGAAACAAGTTCAGCACAAAATCCATGTAGCCTACTTGTGTTCCCTCATGCTCCAGGACATCACCAAGCATGCGGAGTCCTCGCGTAAAGAACGGGATAAACAAGAAACTACTAAAGAACCTGAACCATCTCTGCCCCTTGTGGCTAGAGGAGTAAGCTCAAACCGCTTCTCCAGGGTCTTGATCAGCTTGAATCCAACCCCCATGTGTGCCAAACCCTTGGTCCTGTCAACCTGACCAAACTCCAAGGAGGTAAGAATATCCAAATTCCAATGGAGGCTCGACGTATCGTTACAAACCAAAGGGCATATTACCATCTCCCAAATTATTCTCAGAGATCGCTGTTGCCAAATCCTTTATTAACCGATTGTACACACACCTGGCTTCGGACCCTCGACCTGTTGAAAGATTCCCTATGTCTTCCTGTGGAAAGACAGAATTTGTTCACACTTAACCTGTACGGTTATAACAATGTAGTGCCATCACTGCGTGCAAGGCCGACTTTACTTGCCGGTAATCGTGTGTCTCAGTATCTCAGTCACCTTATTGTACCAGGTGCTAGATGCCTAAAGTATCCCTTGAAGTTGCCCCACGCCAAACCCTGGCCCTTGCCTTCCGACTTCCCTGACGGCTACTGTGTCTAATTCATCTTCCATGTATAGCGGCCACTTCACGCAATAACGCTGGGAGTGACCCACAGACAAGGACGCGCTTGACACTCTTTGGGGTATGGGATTCCTTATATTTATGTAAAAAGGATCCTTTTTTTCTTCTTGGGGTAATGTGGGCTAAGGTTCTGTAGCTATGAGCAAGGGAGGGGATGTCAGCCCAGACAAGATTCCTCCCGCTTTCTTCGAAGGCAGGGGTGTCCCATCATATTCTCGATGTGCTACGCAGGAGCTTTCAAGGAGGTTGCAACTTTCCAGGGCCGCACAGCAAATCCTCGACTCTGCACAACAATTACTGCACTCTTTTTCTCAAAGCACGGAAAGCCGTACCCAGCCATCCACATTTTAACTTGCGTGGAGCAGAGCACTGTGAACTAAGGCAGGACTTTGCGGGCATCAGTGACTGCGTTTGGCAGCTGGGTCACACTTTTTGTTGATAGAGAAAATACTGTACATGTTGCAGACCTTGCTTTACCTGCGCTACGCGGTTTCGGGTTTGTATAGGGGTGTAGAGTTATGTTGCTCCTATTGTCATTCAGCACGGGCGAGATTCCAGCGCTTAAACGAATGAGGCCTTACTGCCATCTTGGTTCTTGGAAGGATTTCCCACTACTTGGGTTTAGGACTTAGGGTCTAGGGATTGTTCTCGCAGGTGTAGTTAGCTCTGAACTCTGAACTTTAGATCCCAAACTGCACTGATGGCTGGCAAGCAAAGGAGGAACGCATCCCCATACAAGTCCAAACATCATCCATGTCATAGTGGTCCTGTAACCTTTTCCTGCACTCTATAATAAGTAGCCACCTTAAGCCCTAAACCCAACATACGGCACTTCTTTCCATTTTGAAGATCACGTTTAAGATTGTAAGTTCCATTTTCTCAAATCCGAAGTAACGTGGTCAGCTCCTTCTAGTAGACCCAAAATCATCCTCAATGCTAGTGGTTTGTTTCTGTTTGCTTCCTTCATTCCACACTAACCACCAATGACAAACCCAAAGAGCACCATTCGCCCTGCTGATGAGCCAACGCTTTGTACTTCATCTCTTTCCCGTAAATCCTTTCCTACTAGCTTCCATTCTGTTGCATCTCCTATCGTTTTGCTCTGAATAGGCTTCCTGATAAGGATAGCACCTCAAACCATGATCCCATGGTAGCTTCCATTTTCTATTCCACTCCTTTATCATGATTGCAGCCCTTAGTACTACCAGCACGGCTACAGGGAGTTGTAAGCATGCCTCAAAGCAATATAGGCCTCTAGGCCCTGCGATAACCCCCGCTAAGTGGTTCAACTTCTACACCCTAGTCCCTACACCCTAAACCCTATATGAGCCATAGTCTAAACTCCTTAAAGGGGGGTTATGGGGGACACTAGGAGTCTGGACCATAGCTCATATAGGCCCTGTATAACCCCCATATCGGCCCTGAAAAGGGGTACCACCTTTAAGTCCCGCCGACCTTGCAAGTATGACTGCATAATAGGCATTGCAAATCCAGGAGAAGGTCACTGACGCCTTGTCATTTCAACCCCAAGCCCTCGAGAACAGAGTTCTTGCTTACCTTTCTTTCTTCATGGAAACCGGAAACAAAATCATTGATTTTGGGTGTCTTTCCCTTTACATTACCGCCCTGAAAACTAGACCCTGAACCCGTAAGGTGGAAAGGCCCAATGCCAAGTGATCCTTCATCTGCCTGTTGTACCCTAAGGGTCCAAGGACCTAATAATCATATACTTACCCAAAACCAATACGAAATTCACTATTACCCGAAACCCAGGTACCTAATCATTGGGTGCATGGACCCTCTGGGTAACTTGACTTTCAAGCTTCGTCGGGTGTACGATCAAAAGCCACTCCATGAACAGTATCTCTTTGTTCTCCGAAGGTCATGTGCTTTTGGTTGGGGAGTTTGTTAGAACCATCCTGCATAATCATCACTAGGAACCCATTCAAGTCTCTTGCAACACCTAAAGCCTAAACCCTCAAGCCTAAATCCTAAAGGCTTAACTCGGAACTCATAGTACTAAAGGGTCTCTTGCATCCCCCTAAGAAACCCTTTGTCCTTGAACCCTAAACCCCGATCCATATGCCAGCCTGGGGTATGGCATGGTGTAGGGTTTCAGGATTGAGGGACTCAGGGATTTAGGGTGAACGGCTTTTGGGTTCGGGGATCTCGGATTGAAGTCCTTGGATTTTCAGTCTAGGATGTCAGCGACCAGGTCCTGCTTGCAGCAAACTGTTTCGGGACGTAGACGAATTTTGAAGAGACCACCAACAAAACATTTCTCAAGTATCAATGTGGATACGCCACCAGGCAATCACTGCTGTCCCAACCGCCCTGCTGCCTACCGTCCTCTGGATGAACTTGCGAGCCCATACAGCCCCGGCACAAACAGACAGTAGCCTATGTGGGACCCCTGATTTCGTGGAGGGTGCATCAGTGGGAGCTTCAGTTCTCTTCAAGCAGAACGAAGCTCTTCAGGTCTGCGTTCTAATGTGGCTCCAATTTGCTTGTTGCCCTTCCCTTTCCAGCTTGACCTGAAGATATAATGCATGATATGCTGAGCCTTAATTCAAATCTGCTGGGTCGGCTGTCCACGGCTTAAATGCTCGACTTTACGTTTGTCGTTGAAAATGTTCCGATGCAAGTGGCCAGTGATCCCGCACTACGAGTTAAGTACCAATGCTCACACCTACCCAAAAGGACTTCTCCTGCAGAAAGCCGGCCACCGGAAGCGTGTCCATTTGTTTGAACAATGACCGCGCCCCTGATCGCCAAAGTTTTTCTCCCGCACTCCTAGACATTCCCTAGCCCCACAGTCGGTAGATATCAGAAGAAATGCTGAGGCAAGGCTATTGCAAGGCCAACCGTGCTTGTGCAACTCAGCAGCGTGCAGCTTCAGATGAGCTACAGTATAGTCTGGGCTCCTTAAAGGGAGTTTTTTAGGGGATTCTGTAAGGTTCCTAGTATAGGGCTTACTAAGGGAGATACTAGGAGTTTAGGCTATAGCTCAGATGTGTTATGTGGCATGTCTTTCCAGTTTGTGGCGCAGATTCTCTCTTCAGGGGAACTGGCAAGAACATTCATGAACTTGAAAAAGAAAATGGGAACCTTCAAGGGGACGTCTCGAACACAGGGTTTGTAGAAACGACAAGACAGGTTCAACATCTTTTTTTACAAAAAAGCTTAACGCAAACAAGTCTGTGTTGGGCGATTTGTGTTGTATCTTGAGCTTCGGATCAGTATGTGCAAGGCCCAGAGAGTTCATAGATACGGACATGACTTGATGGCCTTTCCACCATCGTAGGATCCTGCCATGGAGGGTTGGGTCCTTGATGGACGGCCGATGTTGTCCTTGCAGGCTCATCCTTTGATAATGCCCGGTTTGCCCGAAGCCTAAGCCCCGCGACCTGAACTCCAATGCTCACATCCTACACCTAACGGCCTACGCCCTGGCTTACAAGCCATAACAAAGCATGTTAAGCCCGAAGCTCCAGATGGTAATTTCAAACACCTAAACATTAAACCCTGTTCCCCATTGGAAGTCTCCAGTGTCGAGGATGGCGAAGCAATGGCAAAGTACTTCCATGACACCTGCCGGCTCACCTTTGTCGATGGGGAAGGCCTCTGACACGGCTTAATCAGCCTTCGTGGCGTGGGCTTCGGGTCTAGCATCTCGTTCCCTAAGGGTCCAAGGACTCAAATAATAGGGTATTAGGGCCCAAAGACCATAATATTAATGCTATTTGGGCCCTAAAACCCTTTTTTTTGGGTCCTTGGACCCTTAGGGGTTTAGGTTTAGGGAAATTCCGGCACCCTGACTTTGGAGCTTCTGTTGCTTCTGTGCTTTACATGTTTTTCCTCACACAAATTGCAAGGTATCCTCGGAGTGGGCTTGCTACCTAAAGCCCAAACCCCCAAACCCTTAAACACTATACCCAGCTAAACCCTAAACCCTTTATTAAGGGCGACCCCTGGACCCGTGAGTCTCAAGCCCAGTGACCTCAGGCGCCATAGTGATCATCGACAGCAAGTCCTTCTGCAAAATGGTTCAGACTCGCTACACGACGCCGGAATGGAACAGTAAGCAGAATGTGTTGAGATAATTTCCCTGCCTGTCAGGTTGTGAAATGGGAGGAGCTTTGCATGGTTCGCTTGTTTTCTTCCTTCTAGTGTTTAGGATGTACTTAGGGTTTAGGATTCAGGATTTACGGTTTAGGTTTAGGGTTTCGAGAATCGACAACTTCCCCCAACATTTACCAGCATGCAAACTTTCTAAGCTGAATTAAGTGGGTAACCCTAAACCCTAAACCCCTAAACCCCTAAACCCTAAACCACCCTGAATATGGCAAGCCTTAGGACTGCGATGCACAAGGATTATTCCCACCTGCAGCGCGACCCTCGCATCTTGCAGCTTCTGCAGAACGCTTTCCATGTAGGTTACAAAGCAGCTCAGTGGTTTCTGTTCTAGGGGTTTATGGTTTGAGGGGTAGGGTTTTGTTTGAAGTTGCAGATGTTTGGGCGTACTAGGACTTAAGACTCCTAATTTCTGGAATCCCCCATATGTCCAATCCTTACCTTCCAAGCCCCGTGCAGCGTCAACGAGACGTTGATGCTAAAAACCTAGCATACTCCCACGATACTAGAGCACAAACATCCCTTCTTAAGGTGGAAGGTGCTTAGGGTCATGCTGGATTTTCAGTATCCACCGTAGCGCATGGTACTATGGCAGTGATGCGTGCTGTAAGGCATCCAAAAGTGAAGCACATAGTGACATGCTCAGAGCGCATGTAAGATGCTTCGTTTTTTTTGCTGTGAAGATTCAATAGCAGGGGGACAGGGGGCTCAAATATTAGGGGCAGGGGATTAGCCACAAAGAATGCGTCCCCTGAATCGGAATATGGAAGTGTTAGCCTTAGTTAACCACTGCCTGAGCCATGTACTTGCCGGTACATTCTGCACATGATCCTCATACGGGCATGGCCTAAACTAAGTGCTTAGATATTGGACTTCAGCTTGAATGTAGAAAAGTTTTTTCCCACGCATGAAGTTACCCGCATCTACCCACCGAATCTTCATGTGCTAGTGAAAGGGGCCTCGAGAGGGGCCACACAATTTTCGCAGAGTCTTGAAAACTCGGCTCGCAAGCATAGATATCTGCCAAAAGCCTTTGCCGGCCCCAACGAGGCCCGACAATGCTGAGATAGGCCTACAAGCCCTGAACGATAAAAAGAAGAGCCACTATTGATTTTCCAATCTAGCAGCCCCTAAACAGAATCTGAAAATTGAGAGGGTTCCTTGTGAAATTGCATATTTTTTAGGGGGGACGGGTATGTATTCAGCGTTACCGTTACCCCTAGTGTAAGCTCTACACCTTGACCCTGCAAATCAAGGCGTTGGAAGCCGCGACGCTCTTTTGGCCATTGATTTTGGAAGCCTTTCAGCCCCCGTTGCCATGGTGGTGCTCCGGGGGCTGAAAAGGATTTCAGGGTTTGGGTATTGAGGTCCCAGGGGTACGTTTTTCAGATTGATTTGAGCCTACACCGTAAACCGTTGAGGGGACAGGGGCCATGAGATGCGAAGCTTGAAGGTTTCAGGGCTTAGGCTTCTGGATGTTAAGGCGTTTCGTTTTACCTTTTGTTTCTAATCCCCCACGCTGCAGGCGCAAAACGTATATAAACCCTAGGATATTAGGGTTTTAGCGGTTTAGGGTTCAGGGTTTATAGGTGTGAAGCAACGTGCTTGAGGTTTTGAGGGCCCTGGAGGTACTCACCGTGGCGCACCCGCCATGCCTGAAGCTGGGTTCAATTGGTTCACATGACTCCCTGGGACTTAGCTTGGACCTTAGACCCTTGACCCTGTGGGGTTCCCTTATATTCCCATTATAGGTACCTAAAGGCTAACCCGGAGTGGTTTCCTAAGTGCCATGTAGATGAGGTATAGTCTAAACGCCTTGAAGGGGGGTTATATGGGGCTTAGGGTTTAGGGTCTGAACGCCTTAAAGGGGGGTTATATGGGGTTTAAGATTTAGGGTCTAAACTCCATAAATTAAAGGGGGTTACATAGGAGAGTAGTGTAGTGGTTATTAAGGGCAAAGCTAGGAGTTTAGACAATGGTTCACATGGGTGGATAATGCGTTCCATGGGAAAGATTCTTGGTGTGTCCATAACCCCCTCCCCGGACATGAAAACACTCCACTCTCCTAGGAGTAAATATTCCCAATGTATTGTACGATGGTATACCACAATGGGAATGTTTACTACCAGGGGGTGGGGGGGGGGGGGGGTTTAATAACAGGGGAGCGGAATATGTCTGTGTCTCAGTAGGGCGGCCATAGTAGATTTCATAGGCCAGGCCTAGATTTTGAGATGAGCGTCCCAGTTTCCGCACAGTACCCTCAATACTGGGTGCCATGCACTTCTTGGAGGATCATGGGACTCCGTAAGTAGGTTAATAATAACCCCTATAAGCCATACAATAACCCCATTTTTCCCCATTGTGAACCTTCTTACTAGGTCCACATACCCCAAACCCGTAAACCCTAAACCCCTAAACCCCTTTATACACCTAAAACCTTAAATCCTAATTAACCTACTTACTAGGCCCGTATAACCCTCCAAGTAATTGGCAACTATAAGCAGCCCACATTTGTTCAGAAGACTTGGGGTTTACCTTACCTTAAACCTTAAACCCTACAGGATTTAGGGTTTAGGGTTTAGAGTTATGGGTTTAGGGTTTAGGATCCAGGGTTTAGAGTTCAGGGTTTTGGGTTTTTGGTTTTGGTTGGGGTCTAGGGTTGCGAACAGGTATGTCGAGTCATGCAGGATCTGTGTGGCATAGTGGCAGTCCTTCACAAGAAAAGTTGCAGGTTTCCAACTCTGGGTTCTGTTGGAGGTAATACTTAGACATGGTTGTATATATAATAAGGGGTCCCTCAACTTCGTTTCTGGAAACGCCCAGTTGTGGGTATACTGAAGCAAAATTTAGAGCCAGTACTGGCAATGAAAATTAAGGTGACCGTGAGCTTTAGTATTTCGAATCTGTTTCCCGTTTTATGACATCTTTTTGTGGCTCTGTAGATGCAATAGCCAATACGCGCTGAGACAGAACCTTGGAGAAGACAAGGACACTAAGGCTTGGGAGCCCGTAATATCAAGAGATCCATGTTAGGCCTGGCCCTTGTAGTATGACCCAAAGGGTCCATGTATATGGTATATACTTAAGGCCCAAAGGGGTTCCCATATACCTACTTTAATGGACCCTTTGGGTGAGTATCCCTAAACCGGGATTGCACTGTGGGGCTCCAACAGCCTGGATGCAGCACTCTGACCCTTATAAGCTTCATGTGAGGCACTTCAGGCAAGAAAGCACGAGGGGTTAGCATCACTTGGGCCTTTTTCAGGTTTTGGGGTTAGGGATGGTTTCAAATGGCTACAAGATTTTGGTTAGGAGGCCCGAAACGGGTCTCAGCTCAAGTGGAAGGCCATTCGTGGGCTGCCATGTGCATACTCAAATTACAGAAACAGGTATCGCGGCTTCACTCTGTGGATTCACTTTCGGGCTCTAGTGTTCATTCTCGGCTCCCATCAAGTTAGCTGAACATCTGACTCTGGTCACTCTGGTTGATCTTGGGCGTGACGATGCTCATGCGGATGGCTGTGCTTCTGAGGGAGACAGTGATGACTCCCTGACAGAGCATGCGACGATTTACACCAGACTTGCATTGCAATGGTTCATACGCACACGGCTACAGATTCCAGGCCGCACAGAGACATTATAAGCACAGACGCCGATGCAATGCGTGCTGATGTGGAGCTCGCATCCCAGGAAGCGCATGATCAGCCCGAAGCCACAGGTGGTGAGGTTATGGAAGCGACGGAGGAAACTTTTCCTTCCTTCACTGCTGATCCGGAGGGTTTTGTACGCAGGTATGCAACTCAAGCAGCTTGTGATGAAGAGGCTGTCAGGGGCTTACATTCGGTCCTGACTCGTCTTCGCCAAGAACATCAGGGACTCCCGTGCATTCGTGCGGAGATCCGCAGTTATGGAGGATGTCCCATCTACCACGTGATGGCTGAGGTTGGGTACAGTACACAATAGGAATAGGTGCATCGCACACAATCAGCTCAGAGAGCGATTGTCCTTCAGAAGCTCGTGTTTGACGTTTTGGGGCTGCTGGTTCTCGGTTAAATATGCCAAGGGTGTGGGCCTCTTTCCAGGCGGTAACTCCCAAAGCCTGTTGCAAAAGCGATGGTTCCAGGGAATGTGTGAGGACCCGCATATCCGAAGTTCTCACTGCTTGCTGGCAATTCAAAGTTTGAAGCGCGGAATGTAGAAACTCGCAAGGGATCCTGCAAAGGTACAAAAGAGTCCTGTACAGAGGCACCTGAAAGCTTCATAGCCGCGTAAGGAAGTCAGTGACGTTTCTTTTCTGGGGACGAGCGCTCGCTCGACAGAAGCAGACAACCTTGAACTTAAATAATCTTCTCCCCCTAATATATTAAACCCCCCACCCCCTGATATTACATACTTCCGATTGCGGTTTACAAAAATATATTGGGAGTATTCAATATTAGGGGGGTGGGGGGGCATTAATATTATGGGGAGAGAAATAGATCTGACACCATCCTATACCCGGATGGGTTATTCGCCCTCAAAGGCCCCTTACCCTGCCCTTATCAGGGACCTGATAGAGAATTTTGGGGTTCTAATGGCCCATACCCGATAAACCCTCAATTCAAGACTTGAGGTGGACCGACCTTCTTACGGTTGCCAAGTTCCTCGGTCATCTAGGTTCGGCATTTATAAAACGTTTACCCCCCATGTGGATATTATGAAGACAGGTCTTTTGTACACTGAGAACTCTTCAGCCTTAAGCCCAAACCCTAAATCCTAGTCCAGGTTGGATGGGAAGTGGTGGATTGTGCACAAGTCCTCCTGCAAAGACCCCTTCCTCGAAGAAGAGGGGAAGTAGTTCGGGCATTCCATGCTGCATTTATGTTTGTTTTTTGTTTTTTATGGTTTTGTAGCCTTTGTGCATTTTCACGCGGGTTGTTTTTCGATTTTGGTTTGCACGCATCAGTATGACCTCCACAAATATGCCCCAATGTACCCACGGTCCTGTAGCAGTCAGGTAGACTGCTGAGTTCCGTGTCATGGCAAGTTCAACGGAGAACCGCAACGAGAAGAAGCCGGGCCGAGCAGCGTGTACAGTCTGGTGCAGCTGCCTGAGTTGTACGCTAACCGTAGCTTGCCCCGTCCCACCAGAGGAAGGCGTAATTGTCAAGCCCAATCTTATTGGGCTATGAGCCTTTGAAGAAGTCTTGTGTGTGTGCGTGATGTTGACGTCGCTCTTCTTGCTGCTTGTGCTTTCTGGTTCTCAAGGGAAAGATGTGTTGAAGATGGATCATGCCAGCAACTGGGCCCATGTAGGGGGAAATCTTACCATGGTTCTGACACCCTGAACTGAATCTGTGTGTTCATGTGAAGTTTTCCGCTAGGAAGGGTCGGTCCCTGGCCTGTGATTGCAAAGATGTTCTTCGCCTACCATGATGCCTGATGTCTCCGATCTCAAGTACGTTCTGCCTTGCGCGTAATGTAGAAGCCGAAATGAATAACAGCATTATGGTCCTAGAATCCTTGTACAAGTCAATATGGTAAAGGGGACTTGAACTAGACTTGAAGATGATCTTGCTAGTTACTTTGGCCCCGACATCCTAACCCATACACCACGTCTGTGTCCCCCCGCTTGCACTTCAGTTTCTATGTGATTTTCCATTATTGGCAATGATTTGATGAACCCTAAACCATACATGTCCCGGAAGCCTCCTTAGAGTATAGCACAAAAAAACCCTAAACCTTAAACCTTGAACCCTAAACCACCGCGATGTAGACCCCCGTATGAACTCATGTTCAGGCATGTCGTGGCTCTTCAGTGATTGGATGCCCGAGATGATTTCAGAATAATTTATAGTCCCCTTCAAGTAGATAGAATATGGGATATAATTATGGGGATCTTATTATAATATACCCAAATCCATATTCTATCTAGAAAGGGGGGACTATAGATCTAAGCGCCGACGCTTTTTAATCCCCCCTCCCCCGCCAGCACCGGTACATCGTTTGAGAACAGGACAGAAGTCACCAAGCTGGAAGTCTTGTTGGCCCCCGACACGCCCAGCCATGCATGAGAAGTCCAACGCCCCGATCAACAAGAGTCACCGCCTGCATTTACTAGTCACAGAGGGTTTGGGGTTATAGGGGCGCGTAGGGTTATACAGGGATTTAACGCGTTACATAGGGGGATATGGGGTTCTACAAGGGGATGCAGGCTGTTTTCTAACAAAACGGAGCCCATATCACAGGTACCAAGCATACAGGACGTCAAGCTTTGGAGACGTTCCCCAGACCGTAAACACACTCCAAATCCCAAAGCCCCAGAAGGGAAATCCTTGTGCATGCAATCCCCCTCCCCAAAAGAGTAAACCCGCGGCCCCCGCTATAGTGAATATTGCCAACATGGTATTGTCATCTAGTAGGGAATATCATCATTTTTGGGGTGCAGGCGTTGTTAAAAAAAAGGGGTGGGCTTTCGGAAACTTGCTGCGCATGGACGAGAATATGGGAGCAGCTGGGATTGTGGTGGTTCTGAAGTGATGGGGATATGCGGGCACATTTGTCGGCTAGTCGGTTTTGCAAAGGGGCCTAAACCCTAAACCTTAACACTAAACCCTGAATTTAAACTTTAATCCCTAAACCCTAATTAAGCCCTAAACCTTCGGACAGGCACTTCTTCACATTTTTCATTCTCTCCATGGCCGTCCTCAGCGGGTTCGGGCCTCTACATTTGCAGCAGGAGGTTTGCAACGGGGCTTGAATGGATCTTGGGCTTAGGGATTCAGGGTTTAGGGTTGCAACAGGGCTTGAAGGGATCTTGGGATTCAGCAACTAAGTCCCTTCCTGTAATAATCACCACCCCGCACCTACTCCCCCGTAAAGCACCAAGCTATACGGGGGGAAAAGTGTCATCCGGGGGTTATGATTACTAGCGGGAGGTGATTTGCATGACCTGCTGGCGTGGTGTTGGTTCGTGGCTCAAGTGTTCAGGGGTTCGAGCTCTAGGGCGCTTGATGACTACAGTCTAGTTGCATATGGCTTAAACAATTGAGGTATTCTATATTCCAGTTACATAAGGGCAGTAAGAAAGCTTGAGATACACCATAGTTACATGAGGGCCTCACGAGGACGAAAAAGGAAAGGCACGACAAACAATTGAGAGCCTATGAACCCTCTAGGCATAGAGCTCTCAGGGGGGCCTTCTGCTCCAACCCTAAATGGGTGTAGGGTTTAGGGTTAGTGTTTAGGGTTTAGGGCTTTAAACCCTAAATCCCAAGCTTGCACCCGTAAGGTTTGCAACCCCAGGTTTTGAGACTCACTAAGTCCTCCTGACCGCCCTTAAGCCATCAGCCCTAACCTTGTCGGATTGTGGGGCGGGGTGCAACCATGCTTTGTGAATGGGCTTGTGTCCGAGCAGACAAGGCAAATCTAGCACTTTCTTTCCGGGTTGGGATGGAAGGTTCTGGAATCAAAAGCCCTACAAAGCACATGTCGGCACAACCAGGCTTACGCTGATGATTGCCGTTGCCACTTGTTGCTGTCGTGCTGGTTTCTCTTCACGGGTGTTAAGGTATTATAGTAGCTTCCATTTTCTATTCCGTTATCCCTATATAACACCAATATGTACCCCAATTGTAGTAGTTTCCATTTTATTATCCACTATCCCAAAATAACCCCAATATATAGACAATTATAGTAGTTTCCACTTTATTTTCCATTGTCCCAACATAAACCCCAATACATGCAAGGAAGAGCAGGCTCAGGAGGTTTCCTCGAAGCAGCCTAAGCCACCAACGGTTTCTCAGGATCACGCAGGTTGAGCCGTTCTGTGGATGCAGAACTTCCGGCAGGAAAATGCAGGAGTCCTTTCTGCAGTAAGGTTCCCAGAGCCCCACACGACAGCATGATTCTCCTTCTGACTTACTTTTGAGTGACCCATGAGAAGGTCATCCGCAGCTGTGAGGCCGACAAAGGTACAGGTAGAAACCGGAGAGCAGATCACACAAACCACCCGCTCATCCGTGGATTGCAATCCACAAGCCTACACCATGAGATGTTTCGACTTGACCCCTGGAAGCTTATATCCTGTATCCCAACCAGCCTCAGGATGTTGAAGTTTTAGCCCCTGGAGCAGGACTATAAGCCCTTAAACCTTAGCCCTGAATTTTTCTTTTCCCAATCCCCATAAGCCCTGCACCCTGAACCCCTACTGTACATCCTATACTTGCTATGGCTCTTAGTTCTTGACTCGGGGATCCCGACTTTGCGAGCGCCACGGCATCGGAACGATCTCCAGCCAATTCGTCCTGCTGTCTTGGAGCCATGGTCAGTTTAGGGTTGAGGTTTAGGGTTTAGGGTTTGCTTGCTGGTGCTTAGTAGGGAATGGGGGCATGAAGCCCTACAGCAGCCCCCCTAAAATTCTTGTTGCAGGCGGGTGAGAGCTTACTGTTTATAGGAGTGTAGTAGGCTTAGGGTCAAAGCGTTTTAGGGTATGGGTTAGGTGGACCCCCCACCCTGTAATAGTGACTATAAAGGATAATAAGGATTATCATAGGGTCCTCTTATATTCCTATTATACCACTATTACAGGGTGGGGGGGTCCTCCTAAGGTATGGGTTTGGGGGTTGGAATCCTGGGAATGCGATTCCGGGGCTCAGGGCGACTCAGGAGGATCCTAAAATCTACTTGAGGGTCATGGGGACTTCATAAATAGGTTCATAATAGGGATAGTTGGGGTCATTATATGGCTTATAGGGGTCATGAACCCCCAAGTACACCCTATGTTTAGGCTTTTGGGGAGCCCTAAGCTGTCAACCTTCGCGCTTTTGATAGGTCGTTGTCATTGTCTGAGGCTTGGGATCCGGGAAGTGGGACTGTGTTCGTAGAAAGCCCAAGACCCCTTAATTAGGGAATATACCCTACATCAGAGTAGGGATGCTGGTATCATGTATAGGGTACATTACCCAATTAAGAGATATTGATTCTTACCTGAGGGCCTTGGGCTTACTGAACGTCTTCTTGGTTCCCTACAAGAAAGTCTAGATCTGATCATGTATGAGAATGATAACAACTGTTCTGCTCTTCATAGTAGTCTGAAGGCTAGGTCCGGTCTAATCACCGGTAGTGAGCATTTCTTTTCTTAAGCTCTGCGGGGGGAGGGGGGGGGATGCATCAAAGATACCAGGATCTATGTCTGTGGTGTTTGCCTGACACTCAGGATCAAAATTCAGACGAGAGCAGTTGAGCCTCAGCAATGTGGGGCCCCGTCATCTTCGTGGCATCTTGGTTTTTGTCTTTCGAGTTCAGGATTTAGCTGAGTTTAGTTTTTGGCAGGGGCATTCTGAGTCTCTCGGCAGGTTCAGGCCCTGCCTAGCAGAATGAAGGCAGTTCTGAAGAGCTGAGGCATTCTTGCAGGGTGAGAGGGCTGTTGCCTAGGAGCCCGCCTGTAATTGCAAATTAAAAGAGTATTTTGTGGGAGCTGGGTCAGTTATTCTACCTCTGGGGAGTAGGCATAGGAGACGTGACGGCTCTATCTTGTGTGGAAGCTCACGTGTTCTGAGAGCATGGGCTAAGTTTTCAGAGCAGGGAAGCGTTTATAGGCCCCATGCCCCAAACAGGGCATAACTGCATGAGGATGTTGAACATGAGGCCAGTGGAGGGTGTCAGTAGCTTAGTGGTGGTGAGGAGGGAACGGCGGCATGGATCCAAGTAGTAGTCGCTAGACAACCTCCAGCAACAATCCCAATCTTCGGTTCCTTTCTAACCACCAGTAAGTTGTTTGTCCCAAAAGCACTTCGATTCTTGAACAACCTCCTCACTGTAAGTGTCATCCTTAAGTAGATAACTCTCCAAGACCTCTCTGGCAGAGAAAAATGAATATACACATATATATATATATAAGAGTACATAGTAGTAGCAACAAGAAGAAGCGCACAATTACAGCAACTATGGTAATACTAACCGTATTAATCCACGTAGCAGGATCGCAAAGCCCAACGTATAAGCCCTAAACCCAAAGACCGCCATGCATTCCAATTGGCTCGAGAGCTGGGCGGCGAAGGGGGGGTGCATATGTAGGTGTGAGCATGCAATACGTATCAACATCAAAGGTTCTAAGCTGCAAGCCCCCTGCTAGCCCCAGCATGTTTTCGGCCCCTGTTTTGACAAGATTCCAAATCACAGGTCGAACCTGAAACCCATATCACGACATGCAGTAGATGTCTGCTGCAGCATGTTACCACCTACGAACGGACCCAACCACCTGCCCCCAAGCCCCCAAAAGCCCACAAAAATTGGAATCCAGCCCCAGCAGCGGTAATGTGCGATCACCCTAGACCCTGAACTTTGCATTGCGACACCTCAGAACCTCAGAGCCCTAAACCCTAACCTTAAATCCCTGTGCCTGGGTCCGATGCGCGTGCCTAAATCCATAAACCCCCAAACCGCAAATCCTAACCCTTGAACCAAAACCCAGACCCCTCAAATTAAAACCACAAGATAGCGTCAGTCCTCCACTGCACGCCTCCACTCTCAATGGAGCGCTGCGGCGGCAAGCAGTTGGAGGATGGGCGCGCCAGGATTTTGATGACGTTATAGGGTTGACGGTTTAGGGTTTGAGGAGGTAATATAAGCTATAGTCTAAAGCGGTTCAGGGTTTCGGGCTAGATGAGGTTGTGTAAGCTATAGTCTAAAGCGGTTTAGGGTGTAGGGCTTGTGCGGTCTAAACTCATTGAAAGGGGGTGGGTATTATAGGGGAATACTAGGTTACTAGGAGTTTAGTAATCTATAGCTTCTCAAAATTACCCATGCTTTTCTGGGGTGCCCTATAATAAGGATTGTAGTATATTGGGGTCTATATTGGGGTCTCCCTATTTGTGGACTCTAGCATATAGATGCCACGATTTCATTGAGGTTATGTACGGCTTAGGGGAAGATTGCCACCGGTATGGAGAAGCGAAATGGAAAACGCCACGGAAAACGAGATGGCAACTTATAACTGAGCGCAGTCGTTGCCGGCCATGCTTTACGTTTTCAGCTGCCAGCACTCCCCCTTGCAGAGCGAAAGAGAGCAAAAGTGTTGTCTAATATATCAGGGCCTTATAGATAGTGTGCGTGCTTTGGGCTTTTAGGCTCTCTTGTTGGAGTTACCCTAAGGCTCCATGTAGGTACTATTTATAGGGTTTGGGGCCCAATGTAGGTATTATTTATAGGGTTAGAGCCCCAGGCTTAGGATGCAGTGTTGGGAGTTGAGAGCTTGAGGCTGAGGGTTTCAGGTCGGGTCTCGGGGGTCAGGATTTGAGTTACGGGTGTTCTGGGCTGAGAGTTTGGGGTTGGCAGTTCTTCTCTTGTAGACGTGGTTTCGGGCTGTGTGTCATAACTTCATGGAGAACATAGCATGAGGTAGGGGTGTTTAATAGTTGCGGTTCCGCTGAGAGTCTGTCAAAGCAGTGGCTATCTAATGCTTGAGGGGGACACCTCCCTATCATTCCCATATACTCCTGGGGTTCCTCACGGGCCGGCCTGACTTTTTGAAGCGCAAAATACTATAATGTTGGAGCCTGATTATTGTGCCCCCCAAAAACCGCCCCGAAACAAAAAAGAGGAGCCCTTATATTCAAAAGGCCTGGAAACGACTTGGGGTTGTAGAATAACCCCGCTTGTCTACGTTATGTAAGGAGTGTCTTGAGAGAGCGGTTGACCTGTAAAACGATAA
>CAJNIZ010004391.1:51349-66814 GCA_905231905.1 Symbiodinium pilosum | reverse complement strand
CTAAACCCTAAACCCTAATTTGGCTATAAACTGATGTAAAGGTCGCCCCTACAGTCCCATCCGTGTTGATGCCAGTCAAGGTGCCTACGCTCGCCTTTCGGTCTCCTGTGGAGAAAATCATCATGACTTTATGAGCCAGAGTCTAGACTCCTAGTATACAGGGGTTATATAGGTGACTACTATAGAGGTTTTTAGGGGGAGTTTAGATTCTAGGTCCTATGAGGATCCAGAGGCGCAAGGCGGCAGTTCCACGGCACCCGCCCGATATTTGGTGTGAAGCCTGCCTGAACCTCAAAATAATGGCAAATCATTAAACAAATTGTCCAACAGGCAATTATTCTACTTTTTTTGGGGGTTCCTCCAAAGCATGAGGCTCAACACCTGTCCTCTAAACCAGAAGCCTCCTACCCCTTAACCCCTGACCTTCAGCCCTGATTACCCTAAACCCTAAGCCCTTGACCCATACTCACTGTTTAGGATCAAGTTGAGGATATAGGGGGGATATAGGGAGTTATATGGGGATAATGGAAACTATGATGGAAACATTCCACCAAGTTCGTAAAAATTTCAGCTCGCCGCGGCTCCTTGAACACCCTCACCTCTTGCTGAGGGTTTCCCAAAATTAGGGGTACCTCTTTAGGGGTCCCTATAATAATGACTACGTAGAATATTTTGGTGTATATATTGGGGTCCCCCTATTTTGGGAAATTACCTGCTCGGCCGTACAACTTTTAAATTTGCAGCTGCACTTGCATCTCTGAGGGTCCAAGCACGATTGTTTTAGTTTAGGGCTTGGTGTCTGAGAGCTTGATACCTGTAAGTTTGGCACTGGTTTTGTCACAGGTTGAACCCTGGGCCTCTACTGTAGTATAGGCCCTTTTTCCTGAGGCCCCTATTTACCAAGTGCATGCTACCTTGCGCTAGAGCCCCCAACACAAGATTCGGAGAATTACAGGCTCATGGAGAAATTTGAGAACTTGGACCCTTGGCGCAGAATCGTTGAGGCATAAAGCCGCGGTTCAGGTGGGCTCCGGCTGCTGGCGCAGCTTATGTGGACCATGGGAATTGCGTATAGGTTTGGGGTTAGAGAGTTTAGATGCGTGCGTTTAGGGTTTAGGTAGGGCGTGTCTTGGACCCCAAAGCTCGAGTCTCTTCCCTTCAATTCTGCTCGTAGTGTAAAGGGTTCCAGTAAGCGCACTATTTTGAGAGCCCACTGGCGTGTAGCAGCATATTTCCGGTCATCTGCGGAAGACAATAACTTGGAGCCACCAGAACGGATCTCCAGATGGCAAGTGTAGAAAACGGTATGCAGCAAGATGCATGCAACCACATTTTGGCAAGATAGTTATTCAAGAGACTGATTGTTCCAACATGTCGCGAGCTTTCCTGAGCCTTTTTTGAACTTGTGATTGTTGGCTGTCACCCTGTGCCGGCATGGCACGAAAGCAGAGGAATCTCCCCGGGTACCGTTAAGGATGGAAATGGCTAACATGCCAAGATCTCACCGTTTATGATGCAGGGGGGCTGCTTAGGGTTCAGGATTTCAGCCCGGTTCAGAGTTGAGTCTTCATCTTGCTTTGTGTTAAGGAATTGGTTTAGGGGTTTACCTAGAAAGCCAGTTACCCATAATCATAGGCAACTTGGCCCTAATTTCCTACTACTTTGGGTTTGGGACTCCAAATCCGAAGCAACGCAAGTTTCATGATACAACGTGTTCTGACCTTAGCCTGAAGAGAATTTTTGTTGTGCAGGCCGAGGGTACAAATAGAGTTGTCTGTATCATTCTTACCATTAGTGTAGGGTTGGCAGTTATGATTTTCAACATTTGGTTATCATTTGTGAATCTGGGTTTTAGGTGGTTATCATTTACCCACGCTTTGGTTCGGTCCCGGTCAAGGTCGACATCAGTATGTAATGATCCTCATTATGGGGACGCTCTACAGAAGAGAAGGATGCCTAATTTAAGGAAACCACCATGCGGGAGGGATCCTGATTGGGGTGGCTGCTCGCGCAAGGCGCTTGCATCTGGCATGTGAGGGGGGATGCCATCGTGGTCAAAGCATCGTAGCTTGTACTGCCTTTTATCTCTACCTCTACTACTACTACTACTGCTACTACTACTACTGCTACTACTACTACTACTGCTACTACTACTACTACTACTACTTCTACTTCTACTTCTACTTCTACTTGCACTGCTACTACTACTAGGTCGCGCGTGCGTATTTTGTCGTAATTGTTTTTCTGCCTTGGTCTTTTCGGCTCTTGCAAAATCGACAACTTTCTCAATGGTTTTTTGCTTGTGGGGTTTACCAATATGCAAAACATAGCGCGTTTATCGCAACGAAACACATAAAGCACTGCAAGGGCCATCGACTTTGGAGCTGGAGAAAAATGCTCTTCATTCACAGAAGTAGTTTGCTTCAATTTCGGGATCGAACTTTCATAGACGCATAGAAAAAGGTGTGTTGGAGTGTCCTCGTCCTATAGGCTTTATAAGATTCAACTGGTCATCAGATGCAGTCGAACATGAGGGTTATTATTGATGGGGCATGGATATGCTCTGGTCATCGGATGCAGTCGACCATGAACGTTCTTATGGTTTGGGCATGAGTGCTCTGGTCAAGGGATGCAGTCGACCATGAACGTTCTTATGGTCTGTGCGTGGGTGCTCTGGTCATTGGATGCAGTCGACAATGAACGTTCTTATGGTTTGTGCATGGGTGCTCTGGTCATCGGATGCAGTCGACCATGAACGTTTTTATGGAATGTGCATGGCTGCTCTGGTCATCGGATGCACTCGACCATGAACGTTATCATGATTTGTGCATGGATGCTCTGGTCATCGGATGCACTCGAACATGAACGTTATTATGGTTTGGGTATGGACGCCTTAGCCATCGGATGCAGTTGAACAAGAACGGCATTATGGTTTGGATATGGATGCTCTGGTCATGGGATGCAGTCGAACATTAACGTTATTATGGTTTGGGCATGGATTTGTTCTGGTCATCGGATGCAGTCAAACCTGCACGTTATTATAGTTTGGGTATGGCTGCCCCGGTCATCGGGTGCAGTGGGACATAAGCGTTATTATGGTTTGGGTGCCCAGGAATACACGAGGAGCTGTTGCGTTACGCCAATGCACGCACATCTGGCCGTAGTTAGGTTGCTGATTTCTGGGATATCATGCATCTATTTTTTGCGAAAACTCGTCTACTACTACTACTACTACTACTACTACTACTACTACTATTACTACTACTACTACTATTATTAGTATTATTGCGTCTTCTACTATTACTACTGCTACTGCTACTACTGTCACTGCTACTGCTACTACCCCTGGTCCTGCTTCTACCATGCTGACCGTTTATAAGATTTCCTACTGCTATTAAAAGAGGCGTTGCAAGATATTTGCACGGTTTAGGGTTTTGGTCTTAGGGTGGGCAATACCGGTCTTCGTGTGATTTTTCATGTGCTCCCTGGTCATGGTCAAAGCTAGTGTCCTTTCCATTTAGCTGATAAGTTCTTAAGAGAATACGTGAATATAGTCTCTACACAATCCCCATATAATATAACACCATATTCCCAACTACGCCCCAGTAAGTGAGGCGGGAGGCGTTGTCTACAGGTCATCTGATAAGGTTCCAGCTTCATTTCAACCAATCAGATGTGTACCACTTACAACTTGTGCGCAATCGTAAAGTGTCAACGTACCTATATGGCAAACAAAGGCCCCTAATACGTACCAAGCTAGGAACCATTCAGATAAGTATATCATATATCTATATTTGGATTCTTGGGGGTTGTTGAGATCAGCCTGTACAAAGGAGGGGAACGTACCCTTTTGATGTATTGCTGGTAATTAGTCAGTAGCTCCTATTTCTATTATAGCAAGTTGTCAACCCTACGTATAGCTGCTATACTCAAAGCTTGTGGACTTTTGCAAATGTTTAAGGTTGTAATTATAGGGCTTGATCTCTTTTGCCTTTTCCAGGGAGCTCACAGGGCCATGCAGGGCATATACCATAGGTTTAGACCGTATAGAGGGGCCCAAGGATAGGCATTTCATGTGAAGGGCCCATACTTTTGATCTTAGACTCTTTGCTGGGTTGTTATCTGCCTTTGCAAGGCCATTGGATTTTTTCAGCTTGACTGCATGACTTTCTTGCTCTCTTCACGGACATAGGGTGTTACACTACAGTCATTATCAAGCCCTTTAAAGTCCCCCCAACCCCGCAACCCCATCAAGGAAATGAGTAGCTCCTGTTGGTAGGAAACCTTGGTCGGGGTTCGTGGAGCCCTTGTCTCCACCCCCTGCCTCCTCCAACCCCTTTTGTAGAAAGTGTTTTTGTGATGTAGTAGCGAGGAGTACAGTCTCAGCACATGTAATTTCACTTGTTATTGTTTGGGAGCTCCTGCAAATCTTAGCTTCGAAGTGGGGGAGGGGGGTGTTAAATGGTTTTGGGTTTTCGGTTTAAGGGTCTTGAGCCCCACTTTTCTGGTTTCTCATGCTGAGGTTTGCTTACGGAGCATCCTACCGTGGATGTAGGAAATCTAGCACCGCCTAACATACCCACTAATCCTCGACTTGCATTTTTTGGCGGGGATTCTAAGTGACGCATAATTTCCTCTATTCACCGTAGCTTTTTGCAAAAGGGTCCCGTCTCATGAACTTGCTTCCAATCGAGACCCCCAAGGCGATAGAGATTAACAGGGCGTTTGAAATCCCCCCCAACATCGTGCCATTTCCCAAGACTTCCAGAACCCCTTATTTGAGGAGAGCACCCGTTAAAGTCGAAGGTTTCGATACTTACCTACACATGTATGTGTACATTTCTGAATTGAGGTGTTTTGGAAGTGCTGGCTTGTTGGAGTTGAAACTGGAGCCCAAGTTGCAGCTCCCGGCAGCATGCGCACTCGAACCAGGGTCACTGTTGGGTAAGCAGCGCAAAAGGCTGCATGGACCCCACAACTTTGCACTGATGTTTCCCCAGAAACTGTTCCATGGTATTGTCATATCAAAGTCCACAGTACCAAATTTCATTGTGTAGTTCCCCCCTGATAAAAACTACAGAAACTACTACGCCAAATTCGCAAGAATCCAATTTACTAACCGTTTGGGATGGCTTCTTGGACTTCTTCCATGGGGCTTTCAGAATTTCATCCTTGGCAATGAACATATTTATGTAAATAGAGATGTATCTATATATTATATATCTACATATATATAGGTGGATATGTGTATGTATATATGTATATATATGTTTATGTTTCATTAGGTGCAGGGCTTTAAGGGTTATGGGCTTAGGGTTTAGGGTATCCCAGTAGTACCTCACTTCCTCTTTGCAAGCAACTCTACCTGGCAGGGTTTGGGGTTGTTGTGTATGGACGAGAGGAGATCACAGCCAACCTGTATATATGTTGGAATACTTTTTAGCCAAAGGTTCAAACGTCACAGGGAATTTGCGTATTCTTGTCGTTCTACTAAATGATCTACCTGTGACCCCATGTGGAAGTCTTCTTAGAACAGGTCGCGCCTCATCCTAAAAGGTTCCCAATAGGTTACGGTAACGCTGATTGCAGTAAAGTTGATTTTGGTGCAAAACGTCTCAGCCTAGTATCGTAGACAAGGCCTTCCCATCCTAGACAACTCTAAGACCATGGACTGTAGGCCCTAAATCCTTCTGGAGCTGCATGCAGAGCGAGTATCCATAAACCCTGAAGTAGTTTGGTTGTACTTCTGAAGCCACAGGTTTCATGGATGGCGTGTTTTTGAGAAATTTGTGCAGGCGAGACGAATCATCAAAGAAGAGTCATGCATGTTGCAGCCGTGTCACATTTGAGCTTCGGTGTTTGCGCGTGTGCCCTGGAGAACCTTGAAGGGCTTCATTGGATGGGGTTTCTTCCCAGATCTTGATGGGTGAATAGGATCCAAGAGGGCCTGAGAATGTCAGAAAGAGGTGGGTTCATACTGAGCAAGAGCCACATGATCCTGGGAGGTATTTATTGATTGGAGTGTCAAAGTTTTGGAGCATCAACGTATAACCCCAATATAACCCCAATATAACCCCAATATAACCCAATATAACCGCAATATAGCCCCAATATAACCCCAATATAACCCCAACATAACCCCATTATAACCCCAATAGAACCCCAATATAACCCCAATATAACGTTCGAGGGACTCTAAGGCCTCATCCGTGTCTCCAGGATGACCTTGCGTTGCTTTCGTTTGGGCAGATCCCAAAATGAGGGGAGCCCAATATAGACCCCAATATATTATGATCCTTATTTCGGGGACCCCAAAAAAGTATCTTCTACTTCTAGGACATCCCCATTTGGGGAGATCCATCATAGGCCGTGGCGACCGCTGTGCGGAAAACCAGGGTTCGGATCTGAGCGCCACATGAAGGTTCCAGATATGTCTGAGCTGCATCTAATAATCTAATACTCCCGCCAGGTCCTCCAATATGGGTATAACGGGGTCAAAGCTAGGGCTAGAGATACAGATTGTGTTATAATTACCCCGAACCTCCAAGCAGGGTTAACGGGATGTCTCTTCAAGTCTGCAGCTCCCGCAGGGCGCTTTAGGGTTTAGGGGTTAGGGCTTACCCAAAGGGTCTAGATATCAAAAGGGTAGACACTTAAGCACCAACGTAAAGATGAAAGAGTCCCTTTGGGCCCGATGTATAGGAAGGGGTTCCTACTGAGATAAGCCCGATGTTAAGGAGCTATGATTGTGTTGGTGTGGTCCAGGAGATACCCTCAACTAAACAGCACCTTCCTGGCTCTTGGGCACGCGTTCTTTAACATTGACAAGCCAGGTGCAACCCCGGTGTCCATCTCAATGTTCCTTCTCATTGTTCCATCTATTTCGCGAGAAACTTCAACCCTGACCTCAAATTCTTTAGTGTTGTCCATTTCATGTTCGATTGTCTCTTCCATTTGATTCTCCAATATTGGGGCAACATAATTATGTACATGTCATTGTTGACTGCCTCTTCCATTTGATCCTCCATCATTGTGACAACATATTCCAGCTACTAGGCCTTTAAAGTTTCCGGAGGGATCATCATTTCCAGCTTTGAGCTGCCTGTATCAACCAATATTGTTTATAGTTCAGGGTTTACCCTAAACCCTAAACCCATGAGACCCCCATCTGTTCCTCCCTGAAGTTCTTAGGATTTCCAAGCACAAGGAATAGCAGTTTTCCACCGGAACTGCATATGAGTTCCGGGCAGCGTTTAATTATTTAATTTGTTTTGAACGCAGTACAAATTGGGTAACGCTTAGCATGCACTGGGTGGATACCTCTTGAAGGGTGGTTGACCCGCTAGGATTTACAGAGTTCTTCCGCTTTTCGGACCCTGAACTCTACCTAAGCCCCTTGCCCCTTCTGTGGGATACCTAACTTCATGTCTAATCTAGTATCTTTGAATCGATACATTAATTAGGTGCCCCCAAAGAGGGTTCTAGGCAAACCCTAAGCTTCTGTAGCCCGTGATTGGGTTCGCTGGCAGGTTTTTGGAAGGACACTTTGTGAACTACAAAACGGCTACTTCATCTCTATTTGGGCCGTAGTCAGTCATGAAGGGTGAATAACATTGACAACAACTCTGGGCAAAAAATAGGCACCTCTCCAACTGATTTCCTTACACTTACATGCAAAGCTAGTGTGCCAAAAACATCCAAAAACAAAGTAATTAGCCAGTCAGAAGAGAGCATCAGGCCTCTGGATTCAGGAAATCTTGCGCTAAGCGCTCCAGTTCGTAGAGCTTGGGCTTCACGAGGCGGCAAGCTGAAGTTAGGTCTCGAGCTCAACCAAGCCTAACTCCGGAACGTGTGGTGCGTACACTTATCCCAAAGTTGATTTACGAGCTTCAGAACTCATGGTGCTTGCCAATTTTTGGGTATGTAGGTATTGACTTCTATGCGTTCTATGTTTCAACGGCTTTGCAGCAAGGTAATGCTGGCGCTGCTGGTCGTCCTGGCCAGCATGCTTTTTGCGGAGTTCAAGGGTTTGCGACCGGGCCACAGGTAGTACCCCCTTCNNCCACTGCCACGACCACGACCACAATCACCATGACTAGAACCATGATTGCTATTGTCAGCTAAGTATGCAACTCGTACTGATTCGCGAGATGAAATCATGATTTCCGCGCTGAGATGAGGTCTTCGTAAGTGTAAGCACGGCTTTGGACTGTTCCGTACAATAGAATAGAATGCATGTTTACAGAGAACAGATTTTCTGCACAGCATATGCAGGTTAAGCAGGATTTCAGCAAGGCCATGATGCTTTCAGGGTTATGATCCGGCTTCGTCTGTTACCTATAGTCCTTAGATTGCAACACTTCATACAATACCGCGGCATGATTGAGGAGCTCATCACGTATTACCCATCTGCTGCCACCGCTGTAGAGGATGAGCTCTTTTCTGGTTTGGGCATGGACGCCCTGGTAACCGAGTGCCTGGGATGACCATTATGATGTGTTGGGCGTGAAGGCTCTGGTCTCCCAATGCGGTCAGGCAAGAACGTCGAATGTGCCTTGGTCATTGATGCTCTTGTCACGCGTTGCAGTCCTGGATGACGATGCACGTAGGACTTGGGCATGGATGACCCTGTTACCAAATGGAGACCAACGCGGTCAACATGCAGAACACTAACCCGGAGCCTCCTCCTGATCGTGAATACGCCGGTAATGCGGCCCATACTCAGCGATTGATAGGTGACACCTTGACACCTGCATGTACCAAGCCTAAAACATGCATGAGTTTAAAGCGCCAAAACATGAGCGTTTTGATTCGACGGAAGATGAGACGCGTTCTTCCTGCTCTTGCTCCTGCTACTACATCTTCTACTGTCAACCCAGCGGTCTATTGTCATTACGGATACACATGAACTACAAGCACCACCACGGACATCATCGATACATGGTGCTGAAGCTAAGGCGAGCTTTGGTGCGTAAGGGCCTCTCGCAGCCGGTGAAGGGCTGGATGTGCAAGCAGGTGTGACGGCCTGCCGGCGGCTGGTCGGAGGAGCATGCTTCTTTAGATCCATCAAAATTGAGGCAAAAGCTTCCACGAGTTTAGCCGAAGTGCAGAGAAAAGGGGGTAACTCTCTTGGAAGCCTCATTCCTGACACCCAACTGAAGCTGACGCAATACTCTGCGGACCTCCATGTTCCTTGTTGTGCTCTCAGGCTTTGGATTTCTCAGGGGGGTCCGTATTATCACTGGGTGGCACTCCTCCGCAGAGCCAAGATGAATGTATTTATGTCAGGAGCCGCCAGCAGCCCTCAGCGAAGTGACGTCAGCAACGACTGTAGGCCCTTCTGCGGACCCGAGGAGCGTATCGATCCGAAATCAGACTTTAGAAGAAAATCTGCACTTCTCTCGAAAGGCCCGGCAAGTGCAGGGTCGATTGGTGGAAGTAGTGTCCATGTGACTCCATGTTAGACCACAGTCTTTCACAGGTACATGGCGTTATGTGACTTCGAAGAAGTGTAAGAGAAGTCATGCATTCATTTTGGTTCATTATGAAGCAGCCTGAAGCATGGAATGAAGATGCACATTTTCTGGAACGCCTGGCACCACAACCTCCGCACTAAATCATGTCTTGATATCCGCTAAATAGAGCTTGATGCCTACTTCTGAGATGGCTGCATTTGAGAGCCGTCATCACCATCGCAAGAACAAGGGCGGTACCACGAAAACGAAGGGGCTCGGTTGTTGGACAGGAAAAAGGGCTTCACCCTTTGCAAAGCATCGGGCCGCCCTTGAACATGTGCCTCGAAGGTCTGTGCTGAGGCAGGTTTATGGCCGGTCCTCACCACCACGACAGTAGTGGGAAGCAGTTAATGTGTTGGAAGGGCTGGTCCTTCTAGGGCTAGACGGAAAGACAGGCCTTAAACCCAACAGGCTGTGTAAATCATGAACTCAAGGGACCGTCTGGTAACAGGAAGGACTCGCAGATCTTGCTGTTCCCGTTAAGATTCCGGTGAGCCTGAATTGCAGTGGATGATGATGTTGTAGTGCCAGCAGACCGCTAGATGCATATATTAAAGATTAGGGTTAAAGGCTAAGTCGGCATTTATGACAGGGCTCGGAACAGCAAAAAAAAATCGCTCCTTGGGCAGTGAGCCTTGTTGCACAGACCTTAAAGACAGCTGCATAGAAGTCAAAAAGGACGCTAAACTGCACGCACAAGTGGAAACATCGCAGGCATAACATTTACCTAAACCCCAAAAGTATGTAAAATAATAGCCCTAAACCCATAATAATAGCCATAAAGGCCATTATTTTACATACTTTTGGGGTCCAGGTATGGCCTCCCTCGGACCCGCCCACCTCTACGCTACCTGCCTATGGCTTCGACCTAGTTAGCTTCAATCGAACCCTGGGAGGGGGCAGCGTCAGTGGGGTTGTTTGGGCAACCCATGAAACACGGCCATATGGCGATCACATAGGAACACTATCTTTGACGTGGCCTGACAACCCATTGCCTCCCCCCCAGCATTTACTCCGAGAATCATTTCTACCAAGGGTATAGCACTTGTTCCTTGACCTGTTCTTACAGCATCTGTTTTGGCGTTTCATGTAATGCGGTCACATGAGAGGAAGTTTTGGTGTTCTAGGAACTTGACGATTGCACCTGAGGTCCCAGAATCAAAGTGGGAACCGGGCTTCTAAACCACGCCATTCCTGCCACCTGCGAACTCTTGTTGCGGACGAAACTGTGAATCTACAACCGTGTGTTCAAAACTCACCGCCGGCAGGGCATGACGTTTCTTATCGCGCTTTAGAGTCACTTGAGGGGTTTCTGGGTTCAGGACGGAAGGTTGCCAACACACCTAGGCGTCCGAGACTGCAGTCACCAACAGCCTTCCGGGCCTTGGGGGTTGGAGGGGATGGCACTGTGAGCGTTCGGACTTTTAATGGAACTCTGGTATATGGAGCTCCGGGGGGGGTCTCGGCACTGCTTCAACAAGCTTAATATAATTACATGTCATTACTGTACAACTCCTGGACGGGTGAGAGACGGTTGTGTTCGAGAGCGGCCGCCGGCTTTCTATGAGTGGCCTCTCTCATCATTACTATTCTGGTTCTTAGTAGAAGTATTAGTATCATTACTGTCTTTTTACTGGCATTATTGTTACTAGTACGATTGTTACAATCATGATTGTTGCCTTGCGCCTGGGCGAAGATTGTCCCTAAGGGTCCGAGGACCCAAACATCAGGGCTGTAGGTCCCAAATACCATTGAGATTATAGTATTAGGGCACTCAAACCTGTAATTTTGGTCCTTGGACCCTTAGGGTGTACAATCTAGACAGACCAAACGCGTCTCTATGGCAGTACTCTTGCAGACAAATGATGACAGTTCTTTTCAGAGTTGCAAGACAATCTTCTGGGGCTTGGTTGAAGGCACCTCAGGAACCTGAATAGTTAACACATTATTTCAAACCTAACCTAAACCCCGAAGGCTATCAACTCTTTAACCCCTATTTCGGACAGAATCTTCTACCTCGTCCTCATGCGTCTTGCCCGCTAAACCCTAAACCCTAAACCCTAAACCGTGTGAGTTTTTGCTACATGCGTGGCATGAGAGTCCAAGTTTCATCCCGTCACGTGCGCAAGCTCTGGTCTGGTTGATGTGACTCCTTCACTATATTGGGGTTATATAGGGATTATTATATTGGGGTATAGTATAGGGGTTATATAAGGATGACGGAAAATGAAACGGAAACTGCTATTTAGGGTTTAGGGGTTATAGGGCTTGATTGTAGGGAGTCACCGCCTGTTCACAAAGCTTATCAATTCTCTCTACTTGCGGCTTTTAGCCCCGTATAGCCTCAACCCTGTAAGTCCCGATTAACCCTAGAAACCTTCCAAGGTCCACTTCACTCTTCTGTCCCCTTTCCATTGACATGCTGGCTGGCCGGCTGAGCATCAACGTGACGGCTGCTAGCTGCAATTAATATACCTCCCAAAACGGAACTACTTTGGAGCCAATGGGTCGGTTGAGGTTGGAGAGTTTTCGGCTTTGTAATGCACAAAGTTTACAGTTTCAAGTACAGGTCGTAGAATTTGGGGTTTAGGGCGCCTAGCTTGTTTTAGGATACAGTAGGATTCTGGCATTCCTGCATCCCGGAGAATATTTTGGAGTCCTCCCTAAACCCTAAATCCTAAATAGTAGTTTCCATGTTACTTTCCGTTATGCCAACATTTCCTCAACATAATCCTACGCCCTAATGGGTAGCTATATGAGAATACTTGGAGTCCTCTGAAATGGGGCCACGGCTTTCCATCAAACCGTCAAGCCAGCCGCAACCCCCAAAGGCTCCATATAGCTATACAGTATATATTCCTCTTTAAGTAGATAGAATATTGGGTTTTATAGGGGTCATACAGGGAGAATGGAAAAGAAAATGGAAACTACTATATTATAATGGGGTATATATTCGGGTTATAGTTCTCCTTAAGTAGATAGAATATGGGCTATATGGGGATCTCATTTTAATCTACCCCAGAGCCATATTCTATCTACTTAAGGGGGACTTTGTACTTGGGGCCCAAAGAGGTTCCCATATAATTACTTTAGGGCCCAAGTATATACCATATAGCTACATGGAGCCTTTGGGACCAACACATTGCGAACCCGCAACTGCAGTCGTACGGTGTTTAGATCATATTTGACTTTCTTGGGGCCTTTGCCGCATTAAAGCCTGAAGCCCCCGCGTCCTCGCACAAGCTCTGTCCCTTCAGGGCCTCCTGCTTCATTCTCAAGAAGGGTGGTTCGCGGTTTTGGTCGGGAACCATGCTGCAACTCTCGATAGCTCCTGAATTGTATCTATAGGAGCAGGCACCCGCTCGATAACTCCAGCTCCGTTGAACTAGGATGCGGAGTTTAGTGTTCAGGGATTCAGGGTCGATATTGCCCTTTTGCATGGTCCGCAGGTCCTCCTATCGATGGTGGCCTTCTCTGTACAGAGGCCCGGCTAAAGACCTAAATCCTACAAACCAGAGTTTGGGGCCATTGACATGCTACGACAGGACCTTTGCCAAGCTAGAAGTCAATCATTGGCAGCTCTATAACACCTTCTGTCATCGTGCTGTTTGATGTGAACATGAAACTGGCCGTGCTGTGAGTGTTAAGCAAGGCAAAGTGAGTGAGATCTCGGCCAAGTATGCAGAAAGATGACAGGGGCCGTGGTACATTACATCTCCATATTGGAGGTAACATCCCAAGGGTGCAAGCTGGATTCCCTCAATGTTAGCACTTGAGGTGAGGTGTGTGCATGAGCCTAGGTATATGCTGTTGTACATGGGGCGGCCTTCTAGGGGTCATGTAAATGTTCAGAGAGGCAGAAAATTGAATGAACATGTCTAGGGACCTAGGGTGATCTTCTAACACCAATCAAATCCTGTTATGGTCCTACGAGCCAATAGCCTGCGGGAAGGGTGAGAGTGTTGGGCAACTGTAAGTCAGGTGTTGGGTGATGTTCTATTCGGTCCTTGCCTGAAATAGCGCAAGCCTCATGGCGAGTTCAGGATCGCAACACGAAGCAAGACTACATTTTCCCCCAGGTTGTTGCACAGCCTAAACCCACATTCGGCACAAGAAAACACCAGTTTAATAATAGATGCACTGCTTTCATTATCTTATATTCATAAGAGCGCATGTCTACGAATCGCGGCGCCCTTTTGCTTGGAAGTTTCCGATCGTGCGCATAGTCTTGGAGCAATGCCCACTAAGCACAGGTGGGCTCACAAGTTGTGGTTTAGAGCTCAGGGTGTACCATTGAGGTTTTTTGCGGGTATATGGTATGCATGCTTTAAGGGCTCTGCTTTTGTTGGGCAATTGTTGAATCTATGGGGTCCTGACAAGTATGATTTTTCGCGTACCGTAACCTGAAAAAGCAGCTGAATTTCGAAACTGCAAGGGCTCCAGGGCAAGTAGAGATCCACGACTCAGCTCCTTTTTTCGGAACACCTGATTCTTCCAAACTGTTGAGGCCTCCATAGTGCCATAGGGCGGGGACCTCTGACATGTGTGTATTTGCAAGCTCATTCAGATTGTATTGCACTTGCAGGGTTGAACATGTGCAGATGTCCTTTGGGTAAAACTCTCTGCATTTGGTAGAGGCAGTTATTATATAAACTCCGCGGAACATAAGGTATAACCAAGTCATATCCCATATTCCTTTCTAATTGCTGTTCACTAGCTAGCAGAATGTATTGTTTGTAATATGGCTACCTGGCTTTCGTAAGGCATGCCAAGTAGAATCCCAGGACATCAAGCGTTTTTGCCAACCTGAACCTTAAACCCCCCAAAACCCAAAACCCTAAACAAACCCTGCCAAAGCCCTCCCCAGAGTTTAGCGTGCAGAGTTAGGGCTCCCCCACTTTAATGTGGAACCCTATAGGAAGTAGGTGTCTGTTGCGTGTTATACTTCCTGTAAAGTCTCAGTCCTAAGCGATTCATCCTTATAACCCCTGTAAAGGGGAACCTATATGACCTTCATAGTGAGGGTGAGGGTAACTCTGTAGGCCCAACGCGATAGAGATGGTTCCGTACAACACGCTTCACGACATCTTCTGTCAGGCCACACGAGGTCTTTACCTTTGGGGCTTATGGTGTAGGGTTAAGGGTCTTGGGGTGTAGGGGTTAGGGTTTGGGGATGTTTAGGGTTTAGATCTTAGAGAAATGGTTTAGCGGTCGGGGTCCCGAGTGCTTCTACACAGAACAAAGTATGGCTTCTGTAGTGGGAAATTCCCTTTTGGTTTGGGTCTGTATTGCCCATATTAGGCTGCCTAGGACTTCTTGGGTGAAATCCCTACCAACTGCTTTACACCCCTCAGGACCTCTTTTTGTAGGCAACCCTACATCTAGTATCTTATATACGTAGCCACATATACGTTGTATTCAGGTGCCTACAAAAGGGGGGCAATCAGGGCATCGGTACAAGGTTAGATCAAGGATTCAGGATTCACAAGCTGGCCCAGCCCTACGCTATGAACCTAGGTGCCCTCAGGGAGAGCTAGGAATTGATGTTTAGGGTAGTTACTGGGTTTAGAACTCAGGTTTTCAAGGCTAGGGACTTGTAAGGGAGCATTCTAGTCAGAAGGTATTGATTTGGCATCCATGCTCCACTATAGATTACACGACCCTGTAAGAGTGACATAAGGATAAGGATTGTATTCGGGTCCTACTATAATCCTATTAATATTATGTCACTATTATAGGGTGGAGGGCCCTCCTAAACCCGAACCCTACATTATCCCTTCTGGTCACTATTACAGGGTGGGGGGGTCCCCGTAAACTCTCGAGCTTTGTTGCCGCCAGTGGGTTGGGGGGGGGGGCTTTCTCCTTCGTGCTGTGAGCTCATGGCTCGCTAGTTTTGGGAAGGGAAATAGGGTTTGGGGTTTAGGTCTTAGGGTTTAGGCTTTAGGTTTTA
>CAJNIZ010004391.1:29531-42353 GCA_905231905.1 Symbiodinium pilosum | reverse complement strand
ATATTACCAGTCATATCCCAGAGGGTCCAAGTACCCAATAAATAGGTACTTGGGTTTTGGGTAATAGTAATTATAGTACAGGTTTTTGGTAAGTATATGATTATTAGGTACTTGGACCCTTAGGGTATTGTATTCTTGTGACATCGGCCTCCACATTTCTCGTGCGCAGCAAGCTACCATCATAGTCTGAGCCGGCCTTTCGTCTCTGAGCCTCATAGACCCATGACCCGAAAACAAAAAGATTACCTAGACCCCTATAAAGGTGGTTGTCAAAATTAGGGTCCTTTTTTTGGGTGCCCTAGGTATTACTAGGGATTCAAACAGGGACCATAATTCTGACAACGACCCATATTCTAACAACCCTTTTCTGTTACTTAACTTTAGGTCTAGTATTTGATCGATACAAGATCAGGTGCCCTAAAAAACGGGGCAGGGTATAGCGGTCTAGGCACTGTGCTTCCAAGATTGCACCCTATAGGATTGTAACTTAGTCTGGGGGGGGTGGCATGTAGGCCGCCTCCTCAGCGAGTTGCCAATTCATACTGTAAGCCAACTCCTCCATTCCAAGCCCTGAAGCCCAAACCAAACCCTAGATGATATAGTTTTAACCCCAAACCTTAAATCCCCGAAACCTAAACCCCAAAACCTATATCCCAAACCCTAAACTCTAAAACCGAAACCCCCATGCAAACACTAGTAGCTTTGATTTGCTTGTGATTTATTAAGGGTCCAAGGACTCAAATAATAGGGTATTAGAGCCTAAATACCATTAATATTATGGTATTTGGGCCCTAAAACCCTATTATTTGGGTCCTTAAACCCTAAACCCTAAACCCTATATACCCCTATAAATCCCTTTAAAGGGACCCTATTATTTGGGTCCTTGGACCCTTAGGGGTTGGAGGTCCTTTCTTGTGCAAGCTCCGGCTGCCAAGACTGCGAGCTTCGTGCTCCTGCTGCGGGATGCTCGGGGGGAACAGGGTTTAAGGGTTATAGGGTTTAGGGTTTAGGATTTAGGGTTTAGGATTTAAAGTTTAGGGTTTAGGATTTAGGATTTAGGGTTTAGGGCTTAGGGTTTAGGGTTCTAAACTCCTTAAAGGGGGATTATATGGGGATTATATAGGGGACTAGTATAGGGGTTATTAAGGGGGATATTAGGAGACTAGACTATGGCTCACATGACTTCAGGGTTTAGAGTTTAGGATAAACCCTATATGGGGCGGTGCGAGAAGCCTCCTGCAAAAGGATATAGGCTTTAGGGTTTAGTCTCTAAACTCCTTAAAGGGGGTTATGTAGGGGACTACTATAGGGGTTATTGGGAGGGATACTAGGAGTTTAGACTATTTGGGCCCCATGTCACAGTTGCGTGCATTGCCACAAAAACGTACCGGTGGGCAAACACACTGGGCAGTGCACGCACAGTGCAAAAATGCATATGCACTCCCATTGGAAATTGCCAACGCATGGCGCGCTGAATATCGACAGCAGATTGAACTCTTGAAAAGGGTACTTCAAACCCTGAACCTGCCAATGCAAGATTAACTGCCATTACTAGCTATTGTAACACTATTCATCAGACCTGTCGACACCCGATTGACTGTCTCACTTGCAAATGACCAAGACTTACGTCCGTCCGACTAGGAGTTTAGACTATGGCTCATATGCGTTGTAGAAGCAGCTTTAGTTAATGAGTTACTAGGGTTAGTAGGGAAAAGGGAATGTAAAATATTGGGACTATATGGGGATTACACTCCCTTCTTCCCGACTAACCACTAGTAAGTGTAGGTATGCCAGAAAGAGGCTTACATCAATCCAGGCGTCCAGGGTTTAATCTTGTATCTGGGCGCAAGGTGTAATTCAGAGGATGTCGTTTAGGCTTTAGGGGTTCAGGGCTTGGGGGATAATACACGATAATGAGAAGCTCTATCGCCTTAATAGTCTTGGTTAAGAAAGAGCTTATCGACATGTTTTGAACATTGGCCCCCGCCCCAGTAACAGTCTGTACCAGGGTTATTATTGGGGGTCTGGATAGTATAATGTGATCAACAAATGGCTGTCCAGGTGCTACTGGGTAGGGGTAATATCCGCAGCATATTCGAGTCTGTGGTTGTGCTGAGGATGGGCGACTTTACCGGAAGCCTGAACTCGCATGGACATGTCCTGAACATGGCATTCCCCAAGCGGGGACCATAACTCCGCCAAAATATGTTACAGGCCCAGTCGTTTCACGAATGTATGTTGAGGCCTCGAGTAATTGGCAAGCAAGAAGCCCGAACATGGGTGTCGTATAGACTACTGTCTTTTGCAGTTGGGCAGGCGAACATGTAGGGTTCCATGATGGTCCGTGACGTTTTATGTTAGTCTAGGGAGCATCATAGCAGGATTTGTTCATTTCCTAGCCTAGGTGCAGGAGCCAATATTCTAGCCTTGCAGCCAGGAGAACCATATGAGCTCTAGTCTAAACTCCTTAAAGGGTGTTATATAAGGGATTCTATAGGAGACTATTATAGGGGTTCTTAAGGGGCATACTAGGAGTTTAGACTATGGCTCATATAAACGCTTCAAATTGTGTCCAGCAACTTCTGCCTCATTGCACCTCCGCACCTCTGAACCGTAAACCTTTCTAGCCCAAAAACCGACAACCCTACATCCTGGTCTAGAATTGTTCTTTACCCCCCCAATCCCCAAACCACATGAGCTATAGTCTAAACTCCTTAAAGGGGGGTTATAGAGGGATTATATAGGGGACTACTATAGTGGTTATTAAGGGGGATACTAGGAGTTTAGACAGTAGCTCACATAAATCGTCTCAGCGCCCAATCCATGAGCCCCAGCATCGACGAGGCCGGAGGGTGAAGCCTTCACGCTCTGGCAACAAACTCGAAACAAGCCGTGTGGGGCACCTGATGGTATGTTTATGGGCCACAAGACGCGGAACAGGTGTTTCCGACATATTAAAGTATATTCCACGCAGAACCGTGTAAGGGTTATGCGAAGACGATCTTCAGAATTATTGTTGCTTGGTCGTTATAAGTTGTAAGAAAGGGCCCCGGGCGGTTAAGGTTGAGCCCTTCTGAAGTATTGAAGCTGTACCAAGGGAATGTATAAGTGCCCCTTCAAGTTCCTGAGCTTAATGGACAGGCTACGGTGAGTTGGTGGTCTTTGGTCGTAGAATGGAGACCCCCAGAACTTTCTGCTTCCCTAAGCCCCCCAGCAAACCTCAGAGACCCTAAGATCTTTCTAGTAGACGCTCTGGCAGGGAATCTGCACTGTCCTGGTCTGGCCCCGGACCTCATCACAGGTGTTGTGCCCTGAAAGCTAAACTTCAAACAGCAGATGCAAATCCTTACACCCCAAGTGCGAGTGCTTTCATGGAGCATCACATGAGCCCTGCACTCAATTTGTAGTATATCCCTTAATAGGTCCCCCCGAAACCCTATATATTCCCCCTATAGGTCCCCCCCAACCGAATTTAGTCTGTAGCTCACATCTTGAATCTGTTGCAACCAGCTTGGGCTGTGAAGCATTTTAACCGGACCCCAGGTCATCGCACGCCGGCGGGATTCCGTGCAGAAGGTGCGGCCTTTAAGGGGGGTCACTGGCCTCCAGGAAATCCGGGCTCCGTTGGGGCAAGAGGGGTAGTGAGTAGATGTCAGGGCGCATGCCTTGCCTGAAGTGCTTGGAAAGTCCTGGGTGCAAAGCTCAGCCCAAGGATTTAAGGTTGTGGGTCGGCCCTGAGGAAGAAGTAGCACCATATGCTACCAGATCGCAGGCTGCGATAGGCGAGCAGTTGCTGTCAATCAGCTCCCTCTGAGATTTGGGTTGCCCTTCGAATTTTCTGCCTTCAATTGTAGAAGGGGCCCCGGCACGATCAAAGTCCCCATTTAGACTGTGATAGCTCTGATACACCCTGACTTACTTACGTAATGTGCATGTCGCTGTTAGTGTATGCTCTGGGGGGCAAAGCTAAAATGTATCGAGAGGTTGCTAACTTGCCCTTACAGTCATTCCGGAGGCCTTGGCGCTTGTCACCAGGCTAGCTACAGAGACGAGGTGTGTGACTGACTGTATCTCGAAGTTGAGTTACACAGCTCAAAATGAGTTGCGCGAAGGGTAATAAGAGATAGAAGGGGCTCTGTGGGGTTATATTGATCCATGATTTCCCTGCAGTTATCGACAGGTATCTGATAAGAGGAACCTGGAACGACAACAACATTGAACGGGGTCTTCAGACAACCCCACCTTACTGGTGGTTAGTAATAGCTATAGACCATAGCCCCCCACCCTGTAATAGTGGTATAATAGGAATGTAGTCACTATTCCTGAGTGGGGGGTCCACCAAATATGTAACCCTACATTGTATATTCCCTCATTCCCTACCCCTAAAACCCTAAAACCCTAAACCCTAAACCCTAAACCCTAAAACCCTAAACCCTAAACCCTAAACCTTACACTAATTCCCTGTAAGCCACAGACTTCTTGCGGCCCTGGAGGCTAAAGCGATGCGACGAGATCCTCACGAAGGCCACGGAGGGAAGGGGTTTAGGGCGTACGGTTTAGGGATTCAGGGATTTAGGGGTTTAGGGTTTAGGGTTTAGGGCGTAGGGTTTAGGGATTTAGGGGTCTAGGGTTTAGGGTTTATAGGGTTTAGGGATCAAGGGGTCTAGGGTTTTGCCTACCAGGATGGGGAATTTATAAAGGTTTTACCAGGATGGAGTTTAGGGTTTAGGATTTAGGGATAAGGTTTTACCAGCGGATAGGCTACTAGATCCTAAGGGGCCCGGAATCTACCCCCATCAGGGTCCTAATGAGGAGTTTTAGAGCTGAATAGCCCATACTGGTTAGGGGGTCTCCTCCATTTTCTTGAGGTCCTGCTTGGGGGATCAAGGCGGCTTGGTAAGTTGGTGTCTAATGTACAAGTAGGGATTAGGGTTTATCAGGAGAGTGGGCGGGAGAGGCCATTGTTCGGCCTGCTGTAGACAAGGGTGGCATTGGAGTTACACTTAGCCATGTAAGGCTCTGGCTGCAGTGCAGGCTTTTAACCTAAAGCGAAACCCTCAACCCTAAAGCCCTAAACCTCAAACCCTAAACCTTAAATCCCAAACCCTAAACGTTAGGGGTTTGAAGCTCGCAATTCCTCAGAGAATCTCAGATTTCAAGGACACTTTCCTCAGGTTCTCAGCACGTATCTGGGCCTCCCAACTACTCCCAGATACCGATGATAATAATCGCCCACATAACAATTGTTTTGAGGCAAAAGGCCATGACATTAGGTTTTTGGGAGGTCCAGGTATATGCCAGGGGATTTGTTGCAAGTATCTTCAACTTCAACAATAAGAACATACTACACAAATAACCCCTATATAATCCCAGTTTCCATTTCATTTTCCATGTTCTTTTCCATTTGATTCTCCATTACAGGGCCCTAAACCCTATATTATTGGGTACCATATTGCACAATAAGATCTGCCAGCAGGGCTGCCTTCCAGTTCTTGTACGACACCTGCCCAGAACAGCCCTGGTAACCCCCAATGTACACACCCCGGCGCATTGGGGCCTGATTGTTGCACATCGTATTCCACGAAGCGAACGCCCAAAAGTCTGCTGCAGGCGTTCCATGCTTCTTCCTGCGGCAGGGTGAGCAGTTCTTGCCCATGCTGGGTGCTTAGATGGAGCTTTACTCGGATTGTAGGTCTTCCAAAGGCAAGGAGACCCTGCTTTTGATTCCTGCCACAGGTGCAGCCCGCAGATGCCAGGGCACATCCGTTCCGAGCCCTTGTGCAAGCCGCGAAAACACAAGTAAAGGGCATCCAAAGGACTTGGGCGTAGCTTCGCATTTGAGCTTAGAGGAGTTGCAGCAATAGTTCACGGCTGGTCCTCCAGTCCCTGCAGTTCAGCCTCTGAGTTTTGTGAAACATGGGCTGATGCACCTAAATCCACCGCTGTTCGTGACTGGGCTCCAAGCTGCCGAAATGATTGTAGATTACGAAGCCTGTCATAAGTTTTTTTTGCAAGCAAAAAATGGTCCGGCCCCTCAACAACCCTAAGCCTCTCTGAAATCGCAGAATGTTTCCAGGATCCCGACATGCAGCTCTAATCCCTCCCCCTAATATTAAACCCCCCACCCACCCTAATCTTAAATATTCCCATGATGTGCTATATTATAATATATGGGGAGTATTTAATATTGGGGGGGGGTGTTTACATTAGGGGGAGGGGCTTATTCTTTATGCCTCAGAAGCCCATGGCGCTTCTCGACTCTACAGGAAAGAGAGGATATTGGTGAAACCCAAGCCAGATTCCTACGAGAGTCGTATGATTGTCAAAATATTCTTGCTTTAGTGGTTAGGGAAAACCCAACTCCTCTTGCCATAAGCAAATACAGTCCCTATAGTCTCCCAGATAGGCCAGTATCCGTTTCATGTTCCGTATTCTTCTCCAATCAATTCTCCATTATAGGGGTTGAGGTCACCAAAATCCCTTTTCAACCCACACAAATCCCAAATCCTAAGCCCTAAATCCTACACCCTAAACCCTCACACTAAAAGAGACCCTTACTGAACAGCATTTGTCATTGCTGAGGCCTGGAGGTCTCTGCGAACTCACGATGCAGCAGTGGAAGGAACCGGCGTTGGGTTCAAGGTATGGGGTTTTGGGGTCAAGGGGTTAGAAGGGGATCTCCCCAAAGATGGCGGTCCACTTAAGGTGGCCAAAATACTAGGGAATATTGCAAAAGAAGGATGTGGAACGCGGACGCCTAACTTTGGAAACTCCCAGGATTCAAGCTTTTGGGGAGCTATGTATGAGGCTTGCAGGATACATCTGCTTCAAAAAACTGTATCGGTTTCTTGGCTTCGGAGCCCGTCCCCCCCGTTGGCGGAGGTTCATGTGCAAACAAGGCCTCAATACTGTTTTCAACCGACCCGGAGATATTCCTCAGGCTAAAGTGGCATTGTGCCCTCCCTTAGCTTCGAGCATGTGTGTGTGACCTTAATTACGTCTGCAAGCCTCCAAAAGCAAGGACCTACGCCTCCACGTCTCTTCCCTAAACCCCTTTCCTTAAATGCGGGTCACTTTCTTGACGTTGGGAGTGTAGTCCCTGCCGCAGTCTAGCCCTAAGCCCACAAATCACTCAAAACTGCAATCTGGTGCAGGATGCCATTGAGCAGAGCCAGCTAAAAGATCGCCCGGCCACCTAGTTACTCGGAGGTTCAGGGGAATTACAGCTCAAATATAGTGACCGGTACATAGAACCCAATGAGAACCGTATTAGGGGACAGTGGGTTTAGAATAAGTACAGCTATGCTTGAGCTATACTTATCCGACGCCCTAAGTCCTAAGCTATTCATCCCTATAGCCCCGGTAAAAGGACCCTATATAACCCCAATATTTGAGTTTATACTTATCCTTATCACCTCGAGCGAGCTATAGTCTGAACTCCTAGTATCCCCCTGAACAACCCCTGTAATGCTCCCCAATACAATCCCATATATAACCCCTTCAAGGGTTTAACAAGTAGGGCTTCTGAAGCTGCTTTATGCAGTTCGTGCTTGTGAAGTAGGGGATGAAGAGGGTTTACAGGTCAGTGTCTACACGAAATTACCTATGTACCCTTGGGGGATTCCGCGAAAATTGGGGATCCCTTTTTCTGGGGCCCATTATGAATCATATGTTCCGGAAACTCGCATTTATTGCTGGGCATTCAAGGGATAAACATTAAAAGTGATTCTGCGGTCTTTCTAAGTAAAATATCTATCCCGGGTTCCCCGTCAATAATTTTCTGATTTTAGACTGAAGCTTTCTATTGCTTAGCTTCTGCTGGGAAAGATGCCTCATTGCCCACGAAGGCTGCCCATGTTGTGTGGAGAGCATCGAACATACACATCAGTCGAGGAATGCATGCGGTCTTTGAGGGTACCCAGAGTAAGCCGAATATGCTTTCGAATATGCCTTCATCCAGAAATCTAGCCTACAACAGACTAGTATCCCTACTACACCTTAAGGTATGTTCCCTAGGTACGTGGGTGTTTCCAGAAATTCGGGATACCTTTGGCGAGTTCCTACAGCAAGGATTAAAGTATTTGGGCTGTATATTGGGGTCTCCTATTCAGGGAAACTACCACATGAGGCTTGGGATTTCGCCAGCCAGCAAGGGCTTGCCTAGACCTTCCTTGGTAGTTAGCGGCAACAAAGAAAGCGACAAGACTATATAGAAACCAACAAATGATATGTGAATCGCCCATTAAGCCCAGTGTCCATGTCATTTTCCATGTTCTTTTGAAAATTCGTTTCCATTACTGGCGTATTATCCTAAAGCCTACCGACCAAATGGTAGCCAAGTGGCAGTGCACTGCTTCGATCCACATACCGTACGTACAGTGTTGCATGCTAGGACTAGGAATGGATCTGACTAGTTGGGAGGAATAGATAACTCCCTACAGCAATAGCCCCTATACGACCCCCAATAATACTTAGAAGTTCACCCTGAACCTTAAAAACGCAAGAAACCCCTCAACCCTAAGTCCAAGACCTTACCGTCCTTGGATCACGCCAGTAGCGGGTATATGCCGGCCGAGGTTATGCCAATCCAAAAAGGTGCACCCTGAAGACATCCCAATGTCACTTACAGCGTTTTGCTTGAACGGGACTTGCTCAAGCTGCGGGCAGCATCCAACGAGAGAAGATGCGCAAAAAAGCCGAAACTGGAACGCATGTGATTTGCCTCGACGTTATATTCCAGTCTTAGGTTTCTGTTCGTTTGGGGGGTTCGATGTCAATTCTGTAGGACAGTGAAACTCATTGCTGCCTCATCCTCAGTTGGAACAGCAGGAAACCACGAGGTTGAAATGCTTTTGGTAGTTGCCCTAAAAAGGGGGGGGACCCCAATGTAGACACCCCCAAATACTCTCATACTTCTGTTACCCAAGGGGTCCATGTAGCTGTATAGTATATATTTCGACCCCAAAGTAGTCACTGAGAACCCCTCTTGGGACGTAAGTGACAGGCAGCTTGCTGTCTTGCTCTGTTTAAGAAAACCTGTCTGGACTTCCCAAAATACCCGTCGTGATCTGGGTTGCTGTTACAGACATGTCCCTAAATTACACGACCGGAGAACCCCACATGTGTTGTTTAGCCTGAAATTAAATGAGTTAATATGATAATGCCGTCGCCCGCCAAAATAAAGAAAAACAAGAAGACGCGACAATAACTGGGGAAATGATTCGCTAAAAAGTGGCAGGGGGGGCACCCCTTGTGATTTGAGATTTGCGGACTTGATTATCTGGAAAAATCTTAGGGGAACACCCCTTGCGATTTGAGATTTGGGAAAATGATTCACGAAAAATCTTAGAGTGACACTTCTTGCGATTTGAGACTTGTGGACTTGTTTCTTTGAAGAACTTAGGGGGACACCCCATGCGATTTGAGATTTGGGGAGATGATTCTCTGGAAAGAATCTTAGGGTGACACCCCATGCGTTTTGCAGATTTTGGGACTTGATTCTCTAAAAATCTTAGGGGGCACCCCTTGCGATTTGATTTGGGGACTTGATTCTCTGAAAAATCTTAGGGGGACACCCCTTGGCGATTTGAGATTTGGGAATATGATTCACGAACAAATCTTAGGGGGACACTGCTTGCGATTTGAGACTTGTGGATTTGATTCTTTGAAAAACTTAGGGAAACACCCCTGCGATTTGAGACGTGGAAGTGTGTGTGGTAAGTTGTGGGCTCTTTCTGTCTTGCCAGCATCATCCTTTCGTAGCCTTCCAAAAAGTATTGTAGAATATGCCGTGCCGGCAACCCCTCTTTATAAACATGCGGCATCTTTTCTCACCCGGAAAAACAAAGGTATTAATTAAGATTCCCTAAGCCCTCAGCCCTAAACCCTGATTCAAAGGGCAACGGGCTTCTATACTTATTGGTTCTTAGTAGGAAGGAAGGGAATATAATCCCTATAGAAGCTCTATAGCATATACCCCCTCATTCCCTATAGCCTCGACCCTAAACTCTAAACCCTAACGTTCTCTACCTGGACCCCAAAAGTAGGTAAGATCATGACCCAAAACCCCCAAAATTGTTAATTCTACATATTTTGGGGGCTCAGGTATCAAAAGCTCCAGTAAGCATACTAGTTTTTAGCGAGGCGCGAGCTTATTGCCCCTCCGGCGTTGCAGCGGCCTCGGCAAGCATCTGAATGCTCAGCTTTGCCGGTCCTAGTTATTGCAGGGGCCAGGGTTTAGGGTTTAGGCTAGGGTTTAGGGCTATAACTTCCCCCAGTAATGGAAAAGCAAGTGGAAAATAGAATGGAGGCTGGGGTAGGGGTTTGTGAACATGGGATGCGGGGCACTAGATAAGCATCAACAAAACATGGGAGGCTTGTTAAGCCCTAAACCTTAAACCCCAAACCCTATTCCCTGATACCTTTTACCATGACAATGTAAGGAACCCAGGTCCACGACATGGGTACTTATTTAGCTTCAGTCTACAGTAGTACGCGGTTTAAGGTTTAGGGTAGTTTGTACACTACTGGAAATGGTTTCCTTCTGAAGATACCGGCTGGCTGCAACTCTTAGATGTTGTGGGACTTTGGTGCGGGGTGCGCTCCATGTCTTTCTATGTGGTTTGGGGGGTTGGGGTTGGTTCGGGTTTAGCGGCTGTACTGAGGAACTACCCAGACATGTAGGAAGTCCCAAGTATATCTGATTATCATATACCTACCCAACACCTGTACCCCGATTATTGCTGCTCAAATTCCGAGGATCTATGTATGATAATTGGGTATTTGGACCCTCTGCGAAAGACAATGGATGCTGCAGGCAGAAGCCGGTCCCGGTCCCACCCTTACTAGTCCAAGAGTTCAGCCTCAAATGGGTGTCTCTCAGAAATTCTGGCTTTCCTGTGATTAGGATCAGGTGACTGTATGGCTTTGGGTGCCAAGCCGCACTTTGAGAGACATATCAGGATCTCGCCCTGAACCTTCTCCTGTCTCCCTGCCCGCCCGATTATCTCTAAAAGCTGAGGTATATCACGGTTCTCACGGTCGACTGTCGGGACAAGCGCGTTTTCAAGGAACGTGCTTTCATATGACTCCTGAGGTAAGTCAAGATTGTTATGGGTTCAGGTTCTGCTGCTTAAGGATGAGGATTTTGGTGCTTATGGCTTGTAATGTGCAGGGGTTGCACACCCAACAAGGCGGGCTGGAAAGGCCAAGGCACCTGTACTCTGCAAACAGGCTTATGTGAGGGTCAATGTGCTGCTGAAGGCAAGGCAACAGGGCCCGGTATGATGACTACCAGAACCCTTACTGCAGCCTGAAACCTGAATAGTAGTTTCCATTTTCTTTTCCATTATCCCCATGTTACCCCAATACACTATAGTAGTTTCCATTTTCTTTTCCATTATAACCCCACATTCAGTTCTAACTTGCGTTGCTAACTGTTAGCTACCACCTTGCTTCCAGCTTGGGTTATGATAGCGCCACGGGGCTTAGGGTTTAGGGTAGGCATTTTTTGAGAGGAATAAGTCAGGAAGAGTTCAAAGCGGGTAGTTACCAGACTGTTTCCCCTAGATAAACCTCGCAAAATGCTCGAGCAAGGGTACTATGGGTATATGAGGCTTATGTCATGCGGGCCGGTTCTTGCAAGGATATACCTGACAACTACCCACCTCCTGGACTACCGTCTGTAAGCGTCCCCTTCCAATCTTCCATGTTTATGTGGGGTAGGGTTGCAGCGGAGTCATGAACCAGCAGCTCCTCGTAAGGACTGGAAGAAAGCATCTTTGCTTTAGTCCCCAGGCCTCTTCTGGCCTTCCAACTTATGGGCTTAGGGTTTAGGGTCCTCTTAGCTCATAAACCCTAAACCCTAAACCCTTCATGCCCCAGCAACCCTCATTCAGCCAACAGGAGGCTGCAGCAACCTGCAGTTTTGGAGGGCGAGGAGACGCCGGAGGGCCTGTCTTCACTTGGTTGTGGGTTTAATGATTTTTTGGCCGGAATACCTGCCAAACTTGTCTTTAACCAGTCCTTACGTACGTATTCTATACATGCACAAAATTCAATAATTCCAATCATTGAGGCTCCTAGATTTCAGTCAGGGCTTTAGCCCGTTCTACTAGTTTGTACGCCCGCCCCNNCCCCCCCCCCCCCCCCCAATTTTCTTCATATTTCAGCTATGAAGGTGTCAGTTGCATGCCCTGGAGCCCATTCTGTGGATTCTTGAGCTCCTGTTAAACGGCTAGCCCGGTTGCAAAGGAGGGTGAGGCGTACTGTACCAGGTGTTTGCTGGAAGCTTTACGGGTTTAGTTCTTTAGCCTTCAGGGTTTAGCGTTGTCTGGCCTGACCCGCGGGAGTCTGGCTAAGAGAGAAGATGGTTTTTCCTCCCTTAGGTCTGGCTGTTTGGCTGCTGTACGTAGACACCAGCGGCTAAATGCAGGCATGACTTCCTTGAGACAAACGGAACCCAACATTTTGTATCTCCACGATAATCGCACGCACCCACTCATACAAGAGCGTACTGCCCGCTCAACCGGAGACTCAGTCTGCGGGCCGTTTTTTTGTGAAGAAGCAAAGCTACTGTGATCAAATCCTCCATGACCCAAAAGCACCTTGTGACTTTGGTTTTATGATGTTGTAACATAATTACTAAGGCCCTGCAGGATGTCGAGTTTCACAGCAGGAGTAATCTTGGAAACAGTTGGATGTATGGGGATTGTGTAGCGACCCCTTAAACCCCAAAGTCGAAAACTCTAGAGATGGCTCATCCAGGCTTGGCTCTAAGCCCTAAAACGTGTCAGCCGCATGTGAGTAGTACTTTATTTGGGG
>CAJNIZ010004391.1:0-21225 GCA_905231905.1 Symbiodinium pilosum | reverse complement strand
ATATATATATATGTATATATAGTGAGTATATAACGCATGATATGTGTTCCTAATCCTGAAGAGCGAGCTTGCCTACAGAGCAATGCAAGTATTGAAGCACTAGAGCTTAAAGAGGAACCACCGGCGTCGATGGCCAACTTCAGCCTGTGAAGCCCCAAAGACCACCACACCCAATGCACTGTAGCAGCCTAGGCTTGCGATATATTGTGCCATAGTGGCGTACCTGTTTTAGTGGATGTTTGTCATAACCATCCATGCTTTACTTTACATCCTGAGGCCCTATCTACATTCAACCCCAAGCCCCACCTCACCCCGACACACTGCAGCGGGAGATGAGATATTGTAAGCACTACTCCGGCCCAGTCCGCAATTGCAATCCCGCTGCCCATACCTCCCGTGCAAATGGCACTGCTTCCCCGGTTATCCAGGGGCATTGGGTCCGAGAATTTTCCATGTTCTACGCAAGAAGTCTTCCAGCCCATGTGCCCACTATACTTGATGTGCTAATTGGAGTCCAAGAGCCTGAAACCTGCACCTTTTAACCCTCAACCCTCAATCGGTGTTTTCATCCGCCCATGAGCCTTAACCCAGTTCCCCAAAAAGATCCAACACATGGACCCCCCCCCCCCCCNNAGGGCATAATTGGGAGGTTCCATTTTGGGGATCCTGAAGAGGTTTTGGGGAGCCGTTTTCGCCAGGACAATCAATGGCTGATTTTCCTGGGGCCGGTTTCGCAGAGAACTGCTCCAAGTGGGGATTGGAACACATTTCCGCACATGCAGAACAAGGAGGGCCTGCTTTGGGGGTTTTACAGGGCTTACCGTGTTCTGAGAGTTTAGGATTGTTGTTGGTGCTTTCGGTGACATCCTGACATCCAAGGTTTTGGATGGTTGGGGCAGTTTGGACTCTGCTTGAAGGTTTGGGATGTGCGGATTTGCTTTCTCTGCGGCCCTCAACCAAAGATGTTGTAGTCTCCCAGAAAGAGGTCTCCAATATAGACCCCAATATATTATTTTCCTTATTACAGGATCGCCCCCAAAACCCTTCATTTGGGGAAACCCGCATTTGTAGAAAGTGGGGCGCGTTCAAACATGGTGCTTTGAGCGAATTCAATGGCCTTTTCAGCGGGCCCTTGCGAGCATTCAGCGAACTGCTCAGGTTAATTCAAGTCAGGTTAGGTCGGGTCAGGTTAGGTTGCTCAGGTTGGGTCAGGTCAGGATAGGTCGGGTCAGGTAGCCCATATCTCACCTCGCCGCCTTTTGCTTTAACCTAGCCTAAGTTGCCCTGATCATTCCCCAAAGAAAAACCTTATGACCTTGCCAGATCTCACCTAATTCAACCCTACCCAACCTAAAGTGACCTGACCTGGCTTAACCTCACCTAGTAAGGGATTACAATAGTACCCCCCCAAGGTACCCCCCAAAATTTTAAGGAGCCAATAAGGACCATATAAGGCTTAATAAGGCCTAATAGGGTTCTAAATCTGGCGGGGGTACCTTTGGCGGGGGTGCTATCGTAATCCCTTACCTAGCCTACGCGAACCTGGCTTCACTCCACGGAACCTAACCTGATCCTACCATTTTATCAGCATTGTTTTGCGCACCTCTACCCGCAAAGCTCCACCTCCTCAGCAGAAGTTTACAGGACTCATGGAAAGAAAAGATGGGTCGAAGGGCAGAGATGGTAGACAACTTCTTGCAGCAGCAGCTTTGGCTGAAGAAATCAACATTGTTTGGGCAGAAACCCAAGGTTCCAAGTGCCTAATAATCTTTCAACCTGGAGTGCAGCGCAGCTCTGATTACACGTGTACTTAACTTTGACCCTTTTAATGGCAGTTCCAGAGATGTGTGGGTCCTTAATTTCCTGATTACATCCTTAACTTTCTCGAGTTTTGTGCGCCGGGGACCCGGAACATGTCAATTATCTCGGCCAACTGGATAAAGGATTGTTTCTGGCACGTGAAAGGTTCTTGGTATTAGGCTGAATCTCGGTGCTTTCGTAAGGAGACACGTTGGTTCTTTTGCGGTTTGAAGGTCCGCCCCAATTTATGTGGTACTTAGGGTCATGCAGGATTTTTGGTATCTTCCCCTAAACCCCTAAACCCTGAACAATTAGCTTTTGCCCATCTGGCCAGATCCTACGTCCTAAGCTTTTAGCATCTTAGAGCCCCAATTATGGGACCCATGTACCCCCAATCCAAGCAAAAAACTGTAAGCCCTAAACCCTCAAAGGGTTTAGGATTTAGGGTCTAGGGTTTAGGAACCCTAAAACCCTCAACAGCCAAAGGCGAAATATCAGCGTCGACGGCTGCATGCTCTGCAAGGGACGCTTGGCCTGCAGCCTTGAGATTCCAGGGCTTGTCATATTGTCTAGGTTTAGGGTTTAGAGGTTTAGGGTTTAGGGTCTAGGGGTGTAAGGTTTAGGGGTTTAGAGGTTTAGGGTTTAGAGGTTTAGGGTTTAGGGGTTTAGGGGTTTATGGGTTTAGTGTTTAGAGGTTTAGGGTTTAGAGGTTCAGGGTTTAGGGGTTTAGGGTTTAGGGTTTACTACGATTGCTATTGAGTACTGTTGTTATACTGTGTTATTGTCACTGTTGGCACTATAGACTCTGATGGGGGATTCCGGTTTTGGATCCTTTAGGGAGTCTGGGTTCTCATGCCGGGGCTTCATGGCATGGAGTCTCTCGGTCTACTCAAAGAGCTGTAATATTTCTGAAGCCGCAAAGAACTGGCCTTTTGTTCCAGGAATTACGAAAACGTAGACTTCTCAAGTATGATCACCCTTGAAAGGGGCGCCCGAGAATCTCCGTGGAATAACCCCATAAACCTTCAACCCCAAAACGTAATCATGTCGAGGGTCCGCTGTGTTTTGAGACACATTTGCAAGATTGCGAAGGATATCTGTGTACATAGCTTGTAATAAAACACTGCTATTCAGCTCATGCCTTACGAGAAACTATTCCAAAGTTTGGATCTTCATGGACTATTGGAAACAGAGATTTTAGAAAACAGCAGAAACATGCCAGAAACTGGAAACTGACTGAAGGTGATAACGTGCTTTCCACCCACAGCAGCGCACAGAGAATTGGTACAAGACTATGTGGAGCTCACCATGTTGATTTCCTCGTGGTTACCATTGGTTTTATTTCAGTTTCGATGGGAAATCAAGAAACAAGCCCTAGGGATAAACAGCAGGACTTGCAGCCTCCTTAGGTGTGCCATTAGGATTTGCGGCCTTATTTGGACTACTGGTTCATAGTGTTATGCAGGCTTATAGTGTTGGAAGAAGTGGCAGAGCACAGGCTCAAATAAGGAATGGGGTGGACAATGTTACCCATTGTGATGGTCTTTACTTTGGCTTTTCTTTGAAGCAAATTAGCTGGATACTGGATCTAATTTCCAGAATTTGGAACAAAGGCCAAGCTTCGGTATCATCTGGACATATGTAGGACCTCGTGAGGTACGAGTAGGACGTGATACTTCTTCTAAGAGTTGGCAAATACGGTCATACTTCGGGCTAAGATCTTTAGACATGAGCCTAAGAAACTTTCAGCATACCCTAGGGGCTTACTCCAACATGAGGTTGAGAGGTATGGCAAGTTACCCTTTCCTTCTCCTCTTGGGAATCCTTCAAGTGTAAGGGGTATGGGTTCGAGGTATGCTGAATATACTTCTTTGAATGAAGACCATTTGGAGACGTTCGTTTGGGTATGAGGTCTTTTTTGAGACGTTCAGGAAATGTAGGGGTGTCTCGACAGCCAAAAAAGCAAACCACAAAAACCACTGGATCTCCGTAGAGAGTCTTAGGTCCTTAGGACAAGAGGATCAACAAACCAAGAGACCAACAAAATAGACTCCCGCAGACTGCTTCTGGAGACTGTAGTATGGCACCGGAATGGTTTTTGTTTATGTGTTTGTTGGTTCCTGTCGACCAAGAGACATAGTTTAGAATCTGTTGTGGCTCCTTTTTATTTCTGCTCTTGTTGTTTACGTCTCTCGATGCAATTATACTACAACAGAGCAGAATTGCGTGGAAAAATGTTTGCCATCGGCCTTTTGTACTAAAATGCAGCGGGCGGATTTCAGCCCTGAACCTAATCTGAACAAACCCATCAAGACCGTACCGTAAAGCATGGACTCCAAATCCTATTATAACCCCCATAGTCCCCTATATCATCCCACTGAACCCACCCAGCCCAAGATCATGGTGTCGGCCATCCTGGCAACTGGTCGGGTCATATCGCGAGCCAGAGACACTTCAAGGCCGCGGCAATTGTAGGGTTCAGGCGGTTTAAGGTCTAAGGCTTATAGTCCCCCTTAAGTACATCGAATATGGCTTTGGGTATATTATAATAAGATCCCCATATATCCCCATATTCTATCTACTTAAGGGGGACTATAGGGATTAAGGCGGTGCCAGGATGAACTGTCTAGTAGTGGGAATATGTGATACGGTCAAGATGAAAGTTACCAAGGGACAATTAAGGTGGACCTGGCGGTCCCTCTGGTACCAGGACTCTCCTTCTACCCTTCATTAGGGGTATATGGTCCCTAATAGTGGGTATTTAGGGGTATATAGAGGGTAGATGGAGGGTCTAGGTAGTTTAGTATAGTTCCTAATAGGAGCTAATGTTCGTTAATTCTATGGGAAATCTTGACTGCAGCTCACATACAGTTTATCGAACCTTTTTTGTTCAACAGCTTTGTTTGGCTCCAATCCTAAAACCATAAACCCTAAGCCCTAAAACCCTCAACCCTTAACCCCTCTGAGCTACATACTCTAAACTTCTAGTATCCCCCTTAATAGCCCCTATAATGCTTCCCCATATCATCCCCTGTAATATATCCCCCCTTCAAGGAGTTTAGAGCAAAGCCTAAACCCTAATTTCCTAAATTAAACACGAAGCCCTAAGCTCTCTACCCTAGACCCTAAGCCATAAACCCTAAGCCCTAAACCCATGTAGGCTGTCGACCTGAAGGTCTTGGGGCTGGGTAGCTCTAAGTAGTCTGGTTTTGCCTCTGAGCATCTAATCTCAAACCTTACACCCCAAACCCTAAACACGAATACTAATACCACACACACCGTGTTTAGGATGTAAGGTGTCACACCCAATGTTGTGCTGAATTGCGGAAAATGACATGAGGGCATGGGTAGGTTCAGTATTAGGGGAAGGGGTTGGCGCCCCAAACCCTCAAATCTATACCCTAAGCCTCGAAACCCTAAACCCTAAACCCTTAACCCTAGCATTTAAATTCAAATGCATGGGAACTCAAGGGGCTCGTGGCCCGGCACATGCTTTGTGGATGTGGTTTAGGGTTCAGGGTTTAGGGTTTAGGATGTGGTTCTACGTTTCAGTCTAAGCATTCGCATGCTTTTTCTCTTGTGTTGGTAGGGTGGCGGCCTAGGATTTTGTGTTTGGTTTTTAGACCTGAGAGGCTCAAGAGGTGCTGACAATGGAATGTCCCATGCTTGAAGAGAAGGCTAAGGTTTCCAGTCTTTAGCATGAACCTCTTACCTTTCAATTCGGTCGCCGCTATGTACTCATTCCAGCTTTCAATGTTTTGTGGTACTAGGGTACTTAGAGATTGTCAAGAGTGCGCTGGGTGGCATCGGCACGAAGAAAAACACAAAACCAGTCGATGCCAAATAATTTGCGCCCGACAAGCAAAAAAAACATGCGTTGAACTCCCAAGCCTGATACCTGACCCAAAATCTGGATCAATGTTAGGGATCCTTGATAGTTTTGGGGGGTATAGGGCTCCCTATATTTTATGTAAAAAAGGATATTTTTCTCCCTAGGGTAATGTAGGCTATGAAATCCCCAAATGGCAGCCCCAGCCTCGGTGTTTGGCAGATCTTCGGTCAAAAGATATGCACCGATGACGTCACAGGACACTTGGCAGCACTGACTACATGATGCTGAGGGTGGAATGTTTAGATGTAACCCTATATATCCCCGTATATATATATATCCCTCTACGCCTAGCCCCATATATCCCTAGACACCCTTAGTCGGAGGGTGTCAAGGCAGTTTTCAGGGTTGAAAGAGCCTCAGATTCAGGAGGGTGAGCAGGTTCTCATAAGCATGTCTTGCGGTGTAGGGCAAAAGCAGTTGAAGCCTCATTGATGTCTGAAGATTACGTTGTGGTGCAGTGTACACTGTGGCCCATAGGCATGTTGCCAAGGTATGGCCACGTTCTACACTACCAAGATCTGTTTGAGTAAGCTTCCAGTAGGCGTTTCCTGATTTTTTAGCTTGGGCAAAGTCTCATGAACATAGCCCGCCTTTTGTCCACAAACTAATCTTCTGCTTCGGAGAAGCCCTGTAAGAAGAGCTTCTGGGAAGCTTACATGCATTACTTGTCCGCAAGAAGGTAAACAAACTTGTGCACTACGAGTCTAGTATATACCCCAAAATGGGGGGAGGGTAGCCTTTAAGGAGGCTCCTATGGCACCCACTACAGCTTCAAGCTAAAAATATTGGGGTAATATTGGGGGGTACTGGAAAAGAAAATGGAAACTACTAGGGAGTTAAAGGGATTATACAGGGTATATATATATATATAGTTTTTTTTGGGCTGTATATTGGGGATATATTGGGGACATAGCACTCCGAGCAAGGAGTCCCCAACCCTTCGGCTACCTCCTCCGGCGTGTCAAAGCTTCTTCAGGGTCCCTAATCCCTGATACGGGCTCACGGCTAAGGTCGCTCAAAAGATATTGACCAAGTGCTGGGCACGTCGTGGGAGTACCTTGGCATTGCTCGAGGTTTGTTGAGGGGTGCAGGATTTACGGTGTCTTGCGTCTCGCCCACGAAAGTAACAGCAACGACGAAGTCAAAGTCAACTGGGTCGTGTGCGGCTTACCATAATATACCATAATAACACCATAATAATTTATTATATTATACCATAATACACTACTATGGAGGATCCTTTAAGGACCCCTGTGGTCTTTGGAATTCGTATACCATTTTGGATCAAAACAGCTTGAAGCTCACCCCTGATGCAGCAACCTAATTCTTCTTTCCCCACCCAGACCGCCTCAGCAAGCGCTTATAGGTCCCCTTAAGTAGATAGAATATGGTTTTGGGTATATTACAATAAGATCCCCATATACTTAAGGGGGACTATAAGTCTGAATTCTGGGTTTTGTTTCTGTTCATTTGTATAGACTCGGGAATATGACGGATAAATCCGTTCGCATTCGGACTGCAAGGACACCAAAGGGCCTCAGAGGACTGGCACGCCAGTACAGCAGAGACAGAACTTGGGCTTCGATGTGAATTTGAACAACTTTACTTTGAAGAGCCCTCTTCCCCACATGACCGGGTGAAGCTGCAACGTGCAGTACATACAGAATCGCGTGTTGCACATACCAGAGAGTGAGGGGCCCAGGCGCTAAAAGACTTCCAGTAACCCCGGCAATCCCCGCATTCGCCTGCTTACTCAGTCTTCCTGACTCTCCAAGTAGGCCCTCAATGGAGCTTCACGTGCTAGAAGGTGGCGTGGGGGCCTACATTCATAGCAATCTTAGATTCCTTGTATACTTATGGTATAGGGACCTCGAAAATGCCCCTTATAACAGCTGTTGACCCCAGAACAAGATAGGCGATCATTTTCGGTGTCCCGGAGGTCTAGGTACTTGCTTCATTCTCAACATTTCCCGCAGCAGACGTGATGTATATGGAGGGCAAAATTTACATGTATGTCAGCCATGCACTGGTAAACCCCCCTCCCCCGGAGCTTTGGCTGACCAATCTCTAAACAAAGGTCTAAACAAGTGTGTCTGAATAGGCAACTGTTTAGGATAGATGTTTTCTTGGTGGTAGCAGTCAGGGTACGAAGATTTGTGTGCAAGCATAACTGCCAGCTGGGTTCTGAGAAAATATTTGTCCTTGATTTTTGATTGGTGTCAACCATTTACAGTTGACCCCCAGAGGATATAGCCCCAATGAGGCCCATATGTGAGTTCTTTTGTGGGCTCAATAACGGCCATTGCGAGCTCTCACATCGTCTTCATTCTGTGCCTATTCGGGCTCATAACTTAGCTAACCCTAAGAATCCAAGGACTCAAATAATAGGGTATTAGGGCCCAAATCCCATTAATATTATGGTATTTGGGCCCTAAAACACGATTATTTGGGTCCTTCGACCCTTAGGGTAACACCGGCCCCACCTTCATGTTGCGTCAGGATGTGGATCGTTATGGGAGGACAAGCATATGGGTAGTTGTATTAATCTACTAGGCTTTAGGATTATATAAGGGTTATATAGTGATAATAGAAAAGAAAATGGAAACTACTATATTGGAATAAGGTCTAGGGTTTATAAGGACATGGGCGTTTGGCGCTTGGGAATGCAAAATTCGGAGCATTTTTCCAGATTCATGTTCGGGGTTGACGTGCTTGAAACCCATGGGCCCATGAGCATGAAACATCCGCGTATGCAGTGAAGGCAGCAGAAGACTCGACCCTGGGAAGCTTCAAGGTACAGCTTCATAAGATATATTCGAACTACTTACGTAGTTTGGGGCTAAATTCTAATGTCCATATCAAGAAGAACAGAACTTTGGTTATAAACAATGCTGATAACGTTAAGAGCAGCCTTAATTGCCGAATCCAATCTGTGGGATTGACTTAAGGATCTTCATTAACAAGGGTAGTGTGCGGCTGATAGGGATTTTCTACGAAGAGCCATCGTAGATCTATAGATGAAGTATGGGTATTGAACGCCCCTTCTAGCCAAATTGTTTCGGGGTCACATCCTACTTGAAGAACTACGTCATGTCCTCGCTACAACATGGTAACATCGCACAACAACACTTCGCCTCTGCGATGTCCTACCAGAAAAGGTTTTTTTTCCGGAATACCCACACGAAACCCTGAATGTGAAAGTGTTGTCACCTCGAAAATCCCTGCAGGAAAACTACCACGCATCATGTCATCCCCTCTCCTATCAAAAACATCCCCGCCCCTTTGATTAGTCACCACAATTATAGTTTAGACGCTGAACCCTAGACCCTGGAGGAGCCGTGGGATTCAACCACGCTGACGGCCAAGTCGTTGTGTTCAAAGGCCTTTGTTTTGGGGTTTTGGGTTCGGATTTAGGATTCAAGTTGGTGTCTGGCTGGGCTGTGAGAAGCAGTGTCAAGGAAAGTGGAAAGCAGGACATTATCTAAAGTGAAGGAATTTGGGCCCTTAGTAGGGAAAGAGGGGATCAGATATAGGCATTTCTCCCCCTCAGTAACAGTTGGATAATAATTATAATATAGCACTTAATAGGACCACTAATATAGACTGTTACTGAGGGGGGGGGGCAGTACCCAAGGGATCAGATTTATGCGGGTATCACCCCTAAGTTCACCTTGGTTTGCAGGGTTTAGGGTTTAGGGTTTAGGGGTTTAGGGTTTAGGGTTTAGGGCCTCGGAAAGAGCCTTTGCAGCCTCAATTCCATCTGACTTCTGTGTCCCCTTTCTAGTTGTACAGCCAGAAAGAACCCGTAAACCTCAACCAACATAGAGGTATCCATGTCATTTGTTTTGCATGTTGTCCATTTGATTTCGCAGTCTTTTATACGAACTATCAATCCTAAACCCTAAATGATGTAGTAAGGTAGTAGTTTTCATTATCTACTCCCTACTACGCGTCAGCAAGACAAACCGCTTGGAAGGAAACAGTCCGCCACCTCTCAACATACGGCCGGCGCAGCCTCTGGGATCTACTTTTCATCTACTTACAGGGTGCAGGGGTGCAGGCTCAGGGTTTAGGCTTTAGGGTTTGAATTTGAAGGAGCTAGCGTGGGTCTAGCTTGTCCATCCAGTTTGTCCCTTTTGGACCAGGCGCCCGCAGGGAAGCCTGCTGCAAAACGACTCGGGGCTTCGGGTGAGTGATCCATCCTCCTTCCCTCATGATAGGAATCAGTAAGCACTGCCCACAAGCGGATGTTGAATATTCCCAGTAAGAGACATAAAAACCTCGGGACATTCTGTCAGGGTGTGAGGCATGTGTAACATTGGCCGCAGGGATTATTGAGGTTCCTGTGGTCGTTGTCCATATGAAGGACCTTTGTTTGCGCATCCTAGATTCGATGGTAAGGGCCATACGACAGAGGCGATTTTTTCACTGCACTTGTATTTCTGATTATTACCTTGCAGACACCAAGCAAGCAAATAGTGAACATCTAGTGTCCTGATGCCCTGCTCCTGATGCCCTGCTCCTGTGGGCCTTTGGCATCGTGGCATGGCTGTGCTTTCTTTTTGGTCTTCTTCTTTCAAGTTGTAAGCTTCTTCAAGACATGAGCCCAATACAATGCTTCCAATAGTGCACGTAGACTCCTTGCTGCAGCGCTAGCTTGAGAGACCTCCTGGGTGCTCATCTTAGTATGACCTTCCAGGAACATCACAATCACATGACGCTTAACACGTTCATGGTTGTCGATCTGAATTTCGATGAGAATGTGAGCCTCATGTTCACCAGGTACACACAGAGTGGAGTGGGGCAGTGTTTGACAGAGAAAGGTTGCCCATCAGACTAAGTTCATCTCACCCGCCGTCTCCATCTAACACCCTCAAAACCCTTGAATACGCTAAAAACTAAACCCTAAACCCCTTTATGACGTCTCTTTGCCGGACAGTCCTAGCCCAGCAGCTGTGTGGTACACCAGCGTAGTCTCGCAGCGAAACAAGCGTAAAAGTGATCGGCATTGCAGGTCGGAGAATAACCCAAAGGGTCCGCGTAGGTATGTGTATAACTAGCCCTAAACCCCTAACCCCAAACCTTAGCTTAGCTACGTGGACCTTTGAGGTAACCAGTCCATGGCACGACTTACCTCTGATCTGAGGACCCCGGACATGAACATGAGCATAGCTGGCTATACATCTACGGCGCAATCGGCTGTAGGCTGGGAGGTTATAAGGAGGGTGAAGAACGTAGGAGTTTAATTCCCCCCGAAAGATGAGCACCCAATGTTTTGGGAACCTTCATGTGGGTGTTTGGGTGAAGCTGTTCAAGACATCTGTTTCGGGTATTCCGCTTCATTCAGCTCAGGCGGCAGCAGCAACGTTCAAGCTCTGACTGAGTCATATCGGCTTCCCAACAATTAGGGATCCCTTTATGGGAATCACTTTGAAAAAAGTTGAAAAGGATTATCGCATTTTGGGGTCGACATGGAGGCCTCCTGTGTATGGCGACCCTCACATCCTGCCCTGGCCATATCCAAAGGGTCCATATAGCTATCGCACAATAAGGGTTAAGACTTGAAGGTTTAGAGTCTAGGGTTTGGGATCTGGGGTCGAGGGTTTACGGCCCAAAGTAACTGTCTGGGAACCTCCTTGGCCCCTCAAAGTAGATACCATACATCTACATGGGCCCCAGGGCATGCTGGGTCCTGTTTAGGGTTAAAGGTTCATTGCAAGACCTTCGCCCCCGCATGTATGCCAACCATCTACGCAGGGTCTCAACCCACGCTCCAGAGATGTAACTCAGCATATGTCGCAAGAAGCTCTTGCACTCTTTTGAAAAGCCTATAGGAGCGAACAACAATGTTGAAGATGTTGTTAGTATGTTCAGAAGCACCTGTAAATAGCAGCAAATGGTGGCAATAGCAACAATACTGCTGATAGACAACATCCTGCACCATTCTGAGCTCTCCTTATCGCAGGAGCTACCATGATTTAAGTTTGCTGGGTGAGTAGTATCTGATTCGGGAATACTACAGTCCCCTAACAGAGCACGATTGCGTGCATTTTTTGGAGGTATAGTGCTTTTCATGTGGAGTACATTCTTACTTGGTTCAAGCACGGCCAAAAATGGCTAGTCTGGTGGGGCAAAATTCCTCTATCAACAGTACCCTGTCCAGGCTCAACCTTCAACACGCCAGTAGCGCAGCCGGCATCAGGCGAGCTGCATAGGTTCAGGGCTTCAGGTTTAGGAGCCTACATGCATGTCTCCATTTTTGGCGCAGTGATTGAAGCCAAGTCTATCAATACCTGGATCCCAACGCCAGTATGTGGGAACTTCTTACCCATGAGTGCATACCATATCCTACAAGAACCACTGGGACGAAGGGGGTCCACCTCCTTAGGGATAGGGTCTAGCGCCTAGGACATACTTGTGACTCCTTGTGCCCAGACTTTATATCCAAGAAATGATGGGCTAAAAGCTTGTCCGCCGTAGGCTGATGAAGGTACAGGTGGGTTCAGGGGCTGAGCAAGTGATTACGTTTAGGCTGAGGGCACAGGCTTTAGACGGACGGCTTTAGGGTCCAAACCTTAAACTCTGTTAGTATGTGGTTCAGGGCCGGCTATCAAAACCCTAAACCCCAAACCCTAAACCCTAAGCAAGAGAGTTCGGGGTTCAGGCTTCAGGGGTACACTTGAAGGCTGACATGTGCAGGGGACTTTCCCAAAATTAGGGGGTACCTTTCAAGGGGTTGTATGTGCTATATAGAGTTACATAGGGGAATATGGGGTCGTATATAGGGGTTGTATGGGGTTTAGGATTTCCCCAAATTGCGGGTACCTTTCAAGGGGTTACAAGTGTTATGTAGGATTACATAGGGGGATATTGGTTTGTATATAGGGGTTGTATAGGATATAGGTTTTGCCAAAATTGTGGGTATCATTTTGGGGCTCCCCATTATCAGGATTCTAATATTTCGGGGTCTATCTTGGGTACCCTTATTCCTGGAAACTACCCTAAACCCTGAGCCCTAAGCCCTAAACCCTAAACATACATCTTGTGGAGGATGCCTTGCTTCGCTGCGTGGACCCGGTGTTAAAAACAAAAAAGCAAGTTGATGTTCAATTCGGCAAGGCTACTTGGAGGGTCATGGAAATAATGGAAAAGAAAATGGAAACTACTATATATTATTTAGGGTTTATATAGGGTTTAGGGTTTAGGGTCATGGGGGCTTAATAAGTGGTTAATAATGCGGATAATTGGGGTTATTCTATGGCTTATGGGGGTTATTAACCTACTTACTACGTCCCGATGACCCTCCAAGGTAGCATCTCAGCGTACACCCGCTGGGCTCCAAATCGTCCACTCGCCTTAAGTGTCCCAAGGACCCAAATGATAGGGTTTTAGGGCCCAAATACTATAATCTGAATGGTATTGGGACCTACAGCCCCTAATATTTGGGTCCTTGGACGATTAGGGTCATGAATCATGCTCATGCTAAACTTTAGAGCTTACCGGATCTTAGTAGGGAGGGAGTATGGGAATATTATATATACATATATATATAGGGATTACCTACACCCTAAGCCCTGAACCCTAAACCTTAAGAACCAGTGGTCAGCAGTCCCGGGGACCAAATTCCTTTTCCCACAAGCCAGGGTTCTCCAAAACGGAATGCAAGTGCTTAGTTTAGGGCCCAGGGCTTAAAGTTTAGGGTTAAGGGTCTAGGGTTTGGGGTTAGGTCCTTATTCGTGGGCGGTAACTGGTTTGCCTGTGTAGCTTACAGGACCTGAATAGTAAGGAGCAGTCAGGTAACAGCGTGGAAAGGCAAGACGGCACATTGCGGCTGGCGTCTACTAGAACTAGCCGTAGGCATTTGGCCAGAGGAAGGCACTATATGAGCTGTAGTCTAAACTCCTAGTATCCTCCTAAGTAACCCCTATAGTAGTTCCCTATATAATCCCCCATATAACCCCCCCTTTAGGGAGTGTAGACTATGGCTCATATGAATGTGTTATCCTTGCTTGCAGGTGTTCAGTGTACTATTCTAAGGCCTGAAAGGTCCAAGTATCAAAATGAGCTCACATTGATTTTGGGCCCAACTCGCGTACTATGGGGGTATCCTTTGGAAGTCCCTATGATATGGACTAGAATCATTGGAACAATTTGCTGTCGATGTTGGGGTTGCCTGGTATTCATGGAAACTCTCATGTAGTTACTTGCACAGAACTAGTCATAGAACTCTCTCTCTCTCTCTCTGGTTTTTTGACCTGCAAATTCGCTTTGGCTTTTGCATGAGGAGGCGGCGGCTAGTTTCCTGACCTTCCACAGGTGTCCAAGTGCCCATATCGTGTCTTCTTTGGCCTCGGTGCTTAACCTGATGTAGATACATTACCCAGGTATCTGCGCGCTTGCGGCTTTGTAGAACCGCCTGGCCTGCGACCAGCCTGAACCATTAATAAATTCGTCGCTGCGAAATGACTTCTTTTAATTGGTTGCATTGATGTCATGAAATGGGCTATAGTCTAAACTCCTAGTATCCCCCTTAATAACCTCTATAGTAGTCCCCTAAATCGCCCCTCCCCCCCTATGATCCCCTTTAAGGAGTTAGACTATAGCTCATGTAAGGCCCTCCTCACAATGGCCCTAAACCCTAAACCCTTCTTCACATCTCATCCTGTGGAATGGTGGCTGCCCAGGGCTTAGGCTCAAGGGTTCAGGGCTACAGGCTGAAGGTTGACCCTACGGATCCAAACAGCCCAATGTAGGTAATACTCGTAGACTTTAGGTGTTATTTGTAGACATGGATTCCTAGGTTAAGAGTTTCGGGTGTAGGGTTGCAGGATTCCTGAGGTTGAAGGTTTGGGGGTTCCACGGTGTATGTCATCTTGGCGACTGACCATTCGCCTTCCTTGAAATCATATGTAATTCAACAAGGGCTCGATCATCCCATTTGTAGGCACAACAGTCATCTCTAGGCAATCCCCATAACATGCCCGGGGGGTCACGAAACAAACAGCTTTGGGACCATTAGTGTGCCTGCAGGCAATAGTTCCGCCCCGCTTGCAGCCGGTCCAGCGATGGCGTGGCAAGGGGGAGGCCAAGAAATTCGGAAAAGCCGGGTTAGGCGGGTGAGCGTTGTCTTTAAAATGTGATTTCTAGTTTCACATGAGGATATACAGAGAAATTCCTGTTTTGGGATGTGGGGACAACAAGATAACAGGGTGCTAGTCAGGGAACAGACAAAAGACCAGTCTTCAACTTACTGGTGCTTATGGTATCTACAAAAGCACAGTTGTATCTATCTATACATATATATATATATATGTATGCAAGATATTATAGATAGAATATTATGTGTATATATATATATGGTTCCCCATCCAGGATCTACCTGTTCTCTGCCTCGCTCCTTTCAAACAGAAAATTCAGACCGTCTGGTTAGCTAGACGTAAGGCCCTACCCCATCTGGTTTCCTGGTAAGGAACTTAGTTTATAAGCTACCATAATGGCTATACATGGTCATTATGTGGTTTCCCCAATATAGTTCAGAGCGACCCAAACTTGTCATACGTTTACGAAAGAAAGTTACCCCTCAAGCCAAGGTTTGCCGTGGAATCACTTTCATTAATGTACTGAAACAAGATGAGCCACAGTCTAAACTCCTTAAAGGGGGGTTATATAGGGGAGTAATAGCTCATGTTGGGGTCCCCCTACTTAGGGAAACTACCTTATCTCTGCGAATTGCTGTTTAGCTCCGCCAGCCTATTTCCGAAAGGTAAAATATATAACCAGAGTAGAGCGCCAGCTCTGTGGTTGTTTAGATGGGCTGGAATGCTCAATTCAAATGATGTCTTCCGTTGGGGTGGCAAAATCTTGGAACATGGCATAATGTTGTCTGCCCATGATTTCAGCTGAATCAACTTCATGTAATTAGTGTCAGCAATCTACAGAAGTACTTCAAATGTTGGTGCTGACGCCTAGGAACTGGAGATTTCACTCGCCTGAAGTCTAGTAGGCTTCTTGTTTTATCCTCATTGCAGGAAAAGAGAGACTTGTACTCCCCGCTCCTTCCTGTGCTTTTTCTGCGTAAAGAGCAGTGGCTTGCTTCGGTGTCAGGAGGCCTGATTTGGTGCTTCGTTGTTTGCCTTTGCGTTACCATGGCTATTGGAGTCGTTATTGTTTGCTCTCAGCAGCACTGGCAAGAGACGGCCTTCCATAGAGTGAAGGGCATGGGTCGGTTGTACAGCATGTCATTCGTTGTTTCCAGTTTTGCACCTCAAATAAAATCATTAAGCTGAAGAATTGGCGCTTCATACTCCTTATCCATCACTTGAATTGCACAGACCGCCCCCCCCTTTTCCAATAACGAGCATCTCCTTCATATACAATGGTGCCCCATGTGTTTTTTGTTTGTGGAGTCAGATATTTGGAGGAGTGCATTCTTCATGGTTGCACAATAACCCACACCCAAAAGAACCTAAACCCAAAAGCTCAAGCTCCTCAACTTCAAGAGTGGGTGCTTCCGATCCTTAACCCTAATGCATGCTGACAATGATCCCTTAATCCCTTGACGTCACTCTTTGAAGCATTACGGCGGATATTAAAACATCCTGCATGACCCTCTGTCCCGTAACCTTAAACCCTGAGCCCTACGGTACCGCAGCATGCTGAGGACCTGCAGAGTTTCTAGCATCATCAGTACTGATTCCCACTCCTACTCCCTTCCCTACGCAACCAAAATCCTCCGCGAAGCCTACATCTGCACAAGCCGGAACCCAAAATCCTGAACCCTCCCAAAGGATCCAGGGTACCCAAAAAAGTACAAGGTACGGTATCAGTAGGAACTTCCCTTATGGTTGCTATATGGGTACTACAGGGCCCTTTGTCAAAGTCTGTATAACCCTAGCCCATAACCTTAAGCCCTAAAACTTGAACCACAAAAATGCTGGAAAGGGCCCGGGGCCGACTTCAAGGTCAGCATGATGATTGAAGCTAGGCTAATCAGCAAGTGGCTACAAGTGGAAAACCCGGTCCAAAAGAACATGGAAGATGAAATGGGAACTGGGTTTAAAAGCAGGGGTATATAGTGGTTATAATGCTCAAATAATGTTTTTTGGCTCCCCAATCTGTTGCGGTACCTAATATTTAGAGTACCCAGCATGGATTCATAAATTTGACAGCGTGCCACATGAGGCTGATAAGCTCGGATCTCTTGGCAGAAGTCTGTGGGCTTTATCAGTTAAGGATCCTACCTTGTCATGTGAAAAGGCCAGGTCCCCTTCCCTTAGGGTTTATGGCTTCGAGTTTAGGGTTTTATTCCAATGTACTTTAGTTCTTTCGTATGAACAGGGCTTTCCCGAAGGGATTCCTTTGGAAGCCCTCATACGGCACAGCCGAAAAAGGGCATCTGAACTTGCGGGATTGTTGATTGAAAGTTCTTGCGGGTCAGGGGCACTTGGTAAGTATATCATCTATAAACGTGACTGCACACGCCTCAACAATGGCTTCAAACCATCCCCAGTACTTACCGACTTACTAAGACCCCCCAATAACGTACCCTGATTTTAGGAAACCCTAATCCCTATGCCCTTAAATCGCCCTATGTCGTCCCAGTTGCCATTTCATTTTCCATATCCTTTTCCTTTTGATTCTCCACTATTCCCTTAAGTCCTAAACTCAGAATAGCAGTTTCCATGCTATTTCCATTTGATTCTCCACCAGTACCCTAAACACTAAACCCTAAACAGTAGTTTCCCAGGATGGCCTCCCTGGGGAGAATTCCTGGTTCAAGTGGTTCAAGCCAGTCGGCATGCCATTCGCCAAAGGCCTTCGTGACATAGGGGATTTATAGGGTTTAGGGCATGGGGGTTTAACGGGGGTTCGATTCTGGGTTCGTGGTGAAAGCTCAGCATTTGAAGATTTAGGGCTTTAACTTCGGGCTGCGCAGAGTTTACAAGTTTACTTGTGTTTTGCCCACGAAATGAATGCCGAGGCTCAGCTTTGGGCGAAGTCAGTTGAATCGCATGCGGATTACATCCGACTCTTCAATCCGTATGCCATGTTGGATCCACAGCCTTCAGCTCAGATTGAGCACGGTTTTCTTCTTTCCCGAACAGCTTTTTGGGTTGGCTTGAGACAGGGCTACTTCGCATTCGTGAGATCTGCACTGGCAGCAACCCACCACGGTGCATCACCTGGAGTGGCAGGGTTGCATCACATTGACCAGACCAAAGCAGAAGCGGACAAGACGGCAATCAACCTGGCACCCTCTAAGCAGGCCTGTCTGTCCGACCCAAAGACAGTCCCATACCCCCAGGTAAGGCGATGCAAGAAAGATCAAGAAAGCCTCACCAGAATGACTCGCCCGGAGGAGTTTTACAGTTTTGCACACCCACGACAGCCATCGCCAGGAAGCTTGCCCCAGACGTACGGAAAATGTCTCTCACAATTCCTGTCCGGCCATCACGTCACCACCAACAGCCTACACCAGCCCCAGCCTACGGCCCCATATAGATATTCCCAATATAACTAGTATGATGGGGGGTATATTGATTTTCAGAGGGCGCAGAGCCGTTATTAGGTCGAGGGTGATGAATCCTCAGTTTGATAATGCCAATGTCGAGGTGAGGCTTCCAGAGCTCGTGTAGTGGTGTTTGTCATGTGTCAAGTATGTTTTTGGTTCTGGTGGTGGGCAGCGGCGAGTCCGTAGTAGCTTCCGTAGGACATTGACCGAAGCACTGCCAGCTGATCACACAACTGTGTAAAGAGCTGGTAGGTCATGCTTTCATATGGGGGGTTCTAGCCCAACGTATTCTACGCCTTGCCATAGGACTCCCACAGTCGGACTTTTCGAAACTCCCATATATTAAGCCTGTGTTCTCTACGCCCCATGTGCCCAGCCTCATCGGAATGAAGGAATGGATCCTTACAATAGCCCCCTTATGATTTCCAACGGTAGTTTTCAAATTTTTGCTCCACTCCCCACTCCATTCCCAACACGCGAACCCGAAGACTTGTACATCATTTTAAGCTTCTGCACAGACGGCGACTACAACAGCTGCCCTTGGCTGACCAGCAAGAACTGCTGGAAGGCGGCCATGGCCGACGCTTGGTGCGCACAAGTGAAGTGTGAATCTAGCGTTCAATGTAGGATTATTGCCCCAATAGGGTTCTTCAGGTTTGTAGATTTTAGGGAATTCATCGCGATCCTCCAGCGATAGTCCCTGGCAATGGGATCTCCTTGTCCAGTACATAAAACAAAGAGAGAGCGAATCAACCCCCTTGCCTTGGAAACGTTCTCTCCCAACCCTAAGCATTCTCCCGAGGATGCGGGGTAATGTCGGGAGGAAGGAGTTAGCATTTATCATCTTTCCTCCTTGAGGAGTGCACGCAATCCTTGATACCTTGCCCGTTTATTTGCTAGCGTACCTGCACTCCTACATGCAAGATATTAGACATCAAGTTCGGCATCAGAAAAATAGGAGGGTTGTAGTGGTGTAGAGGTTGTGTGGTTTGTGTACATATAAATATATGTACACGTTTGAACCTGGTGCACATCAGTGCACATCAGCGGAATTGTTGGCAAATTCCTCTCTTGGTTGTGATTCTCACCATTTGCTTGCCATTGTCTGACATGTGTCTGTTTCTCAGGTATCGACGATATCCTGGCTGACACAGACAGATGGTAAATACCGGCAATACCGGACTAATGTGAGAAACACTTTGTAGCAGCAGCATCCGCAGCACTGGCATCAACACGGTGGCTGTCTCCATGTTGCTGGTGTCAGCAGGATTTGGGTTCAGGGTTTAAGGGAAACTTGATGTTTACGGTGTAGGGCGACCGTGTGCCGCCAATACAACAGAGCTTTTGTAGGCTCCCTAAACGCGATCCCTTGCACATTCTGACTTCACACATCCAAGGACCGGGCAAACACTCTGAGGGAGATCTTGACATACTACCAGGCAATTTGGGATTTGGGGGTGAAATCGAATGGTCGTTCTTCAATATCACTGTATTTGGGTTCCTTTGCGACAAAGCTTTTTGGCGGATCACATTTCCTGCGCGGATTTTCACCCCATCAGAGCTTGGTGTTTGGTTCTTTGCGGCTTACGTCTCCTTTATAACAACTGTTGCCGCTCGTTAATAAGCTTAAACGAAAAATATCGAAAGCTGAAAGAAGGAGGAAAAAGGGTTTGGACGCAGATGGATCGAGTTTTGTACCCACATGAGGTGTGCCAGTGAACCTTTTACCCAAGGAAAATTCGAATGGATGTTTCCATAAATTCTGGGCCCCTTGTTCGTGGAACGGTAATCCGTAAGGAGTGGAGGAATGGTATAGGACTAGTACAGGGGGTTCATTGTGGGCTAGTATAGGGATCAACCTTCCATGCCCTAATCACTACTGTACCCACAAAAAAAAATGGGGGTCCGCCTCATTAGAGCTTTATCAAATTGGAGTGCGTAAACATGGCCAAAGAGAGAAAGAAACGGCCATTTGGATTCACCTCCTTCGCAACAATAACAAGTGCATGCAAGACGTATGTAGCCTGACCTTCTGAACAGCTCAAAGACGGGGTTGAGTTGCAGTGAAAACCGTCGACTGAATTCGTTCAAGGGTTTGCGGTAAATTCCAAATCCTACATACCTTGTGGACCCTAGACCCTGAATAGAGCTTCCATTCTCTTTTCCAGTGTCCATACAGAATCCCTATATTAACCCTAAAGTCAAGCAGCCTGAGGTGTAGGACCAGTACGATACCTTTCCCCGTCAGACTCCCCCTTCACCCTCTCTTCGGTGGGTTTGTCATGTAAGTTTGTGGCGACAAGCAGTCGTCTCCTAGCGCAGTATGACTGTGATGTCTGTAGGGTGGTGCTGTTCTGTTAGGGTTTAGAGTTTAGGGTTTAGGGCTGGGATACCCCCTGAATCCCCAGATGGTTGCCCTCAACTTGACGGCCCTTGCTTCCCTCCCCGATTGCATGTGGGAATTTCTCAAAAGCGTTCTACATCGCTCACTGGGAGATACGCCGAAAATTTCGGTTTTGGGGGGTATGCTCTTCAGGAAACCCAAGTGCTTCCAATCCTACGGCCCTTAGCCTTAGACCCGGCACCCTGAAGCTTCCAAAAAGGCAGGAGTGATATTGATATGAGTAGTAGTAATCACGACAAAATGGAAGGACAAATGTTTATCACTGCTACTATCACTCTCATCATTACAATTTTCTATGACTATGACTATTACTATTTCTATGACCATTACTATGTCTATGACCATTAGGATTATTATTAGCAATGTAATAATGACACACGATTGATACTACTTCAAAATTAGCAACAACAGTGACGATAGGCATATCCCTTAACATGAAAGTTTGAAATGGGAGCGGGTCAAAACCAAAGGCTTGTAACAAGGCCGGGGCCCACACACGCGACATACCCCGTGACAAGGGGTATGTAACAGGTGCGCGCCTGGCGGGACAAGCCCTCCAATTCTGAGTCTTTTTTAGCTGCGCGACAAGGCGCGACAAGGGATATGTAACAAGCCCCG